>BQNB010052181.1:0-40615 GCA_026074375.1 Tanacetum coccineum
CGCCAAGCATGTGTATTCTACCACATGTAATATAATACTCCAATTATATAAGTCTCCAAGTGTAAAATGCCAACCACCAATCCAAGCTTCACCTGTTTTATTTAATCTGCATAATAAACACAACTACAAGAAAAACATTAAATACAAAAGCGCACTTTCGTAGGCACCACGGTTGCATTTAGCGTATGCAACCAGCCTTTAAACCCCTCGGTGGCCCGAGTGGACAAGTTATAGTCTCGTGAGGGTTTCCAGCGAACACACCCCCAAAGTTCGATAAATTTCTTTTTAGAAGCAGAAATCGAGATACGCGACACACCGGCCGAATGCGTGACATACTTAAAGACTGCAAAGTTTTTGTTTTATATATATATTTTAGTTTTTTTTATTATTTACTATTACTACTAATATTATTATACTTAACTTGATTTAAGATTCCTTAATGATACGGTTCAAGTAGGAATGATCCACTATAAAAGCTTGGGGGTATGGTATTTTTGGAATGTACTCACGGTATGGATACTCTTTTGTTTTTACCATGTGATAGCCCCTTTTTGATGTCTTAATGGGTTTATCTTTTTCAGTTTTATTGCCAACGATGATAGGAGGTGGTGGATGTTTTTGAGTTTTCAGAGAATCATCAGACTTTCCACTCCCAGTGAATATGGCATTCACATGTTCTAAAGAGAGGTTTTGAGACTTCTCCCACTCATCTATTTTTATTTCCATGTTTTTAAAGATAGTTTAGAAATTCTTTTCATTTTGCTTCATCTTTAAAATCATATCGTTAATATTGTTTTTGAAAAACATATTTGTAACTCTTTGACCATCCAATAATTTTGTGATTGATTTTTCAAAATTTGTTTTAGGCTGAGGTTCTTGGTTGACGGTTTTAGACTTTTTCTTAGGTAAAACACCGGTGGTTTTGCCATCGTCGCTGTCATAGAGTTTATCATGAACAGTTCTCATGCTACGGACACATCTTTTGAAATCTTAGAGGTCCTTTCTCACATCATTGTTTAATTCTGTGAGCGATTTCTCGGAATCATTAGGATCATAAAGGGATTGACGAGAAGACGAATCATGAGAATTTTGGTTTTCATAATCTTCAAATTGGATGTAATTGGCTTCATGACGTTCACACATCAGAGTGTCATCGTTCATGTGGTTTGTAGAAGCGTCTCCCTCTCTAAGCTTATTATATTTCTCACGCATATCTTCTAATTCTTCATTTAAGCTTATAATTTGGGAATCCATAGCCTTCAATTTTTCCATAAATCAAGAATTATCAGTATTACTATCACTTCCATCGGCGAAGGAAACAAATTTTCGATGATGTTCGTTTTTAGATTTATTAGACCAATCAAGGTTAAAAAGGACTTTGTCCTCGAGAAATTGAAAAGCTTGATTTGGAGTTTTGTAGAGGAAGATTCCTCCGGCTGTTACGTCTAGGATTCCTTGAGTGGGTTCGTCTAGACCGTGATAGAATATTTGAATAATAGCTCCCTTGGTCAGACCGTGCCCATGACATTTTCGAAGCATGCTCTTCAGTCGCAACCAAGCGTCGGTTAGACTTTCACATACGAGTTGAGAGAAATTTCCGATTTCAAGTAAAAGACGGTTAAACAACGAAGGTGGAAAGAATCTGTTTATAAAAGCTCTTCTCATTTGTTCCCACGATATTATAGACTCTTCATTAAGTTCGTTAAACCATGTTTTAGCTTCATCGCACAAGGAAAAAGGAAATATCAAAAGCTTAACAGCTTCACTCTGCGTTTCACCGTATCTGAACATGTTGTAGATTACGAGAAATTCACGGATATAGTCATGTGGATCGGTCCGCTGAATACCTTCGAATTTATTTTCTGAAATCATTTTTAAGTGAGTACTATTGATAACAAAGTTGTCACCGACATTGGGTTGAACAATGGCAGAATTAGGAGTC
The DNA here is from genome assembly GCA_026074375.1 of Tanacetum coccineum. NCBI lineage: Eukaryota > Viridiplantae > Streptophyta > Magnoliopsida > Asterales > Asteraceae > Tanacetum > Tanacetum coccineum. The sequence continues at coordinate 1,943 of BQNB010052181.1, forward strand.
GGTGCTACAATCTTGGCATTTTCCCACATAGGTTGATCATCAGGATCGAGGATTATTACTTCTTGGAGCGGTAAATTTGGTTCTAGTTCGACATCCTCTTCAGGTATATTTATAATGATAAAGTCATTAATGGTAGAATTTTGAGTTGATGATTTGAATGATTCGATCTCGACGAATTCTTTTCGGATAAGTTTACAAGATCTTTTTATTTAATTTTTATATTAGACTTACTAGTTGTTTTCCAAAAGATAGGGGATTTATACATACGTTAAACATTTTGCAAAAAGACATTTATATATATATAATTAAGGCTAATAGGATAATATTCAAAATAAAATAAATTATTTTCATATATTTTTTTTATAATTTTTTATTTTTATAGATTTATATATAGATATATTTTAATTTAATTATATATAGCAAATAAGGATAAATAAATAAAATATTTTTTTTGGATAGGTACGGCGTATTTAGGAAAAGTGCGCCGGCTTTTCTGGAATTTTTATGTTTTTTTTTCGAATATTATGATAAATTAGATAATTACAAATACACAATGTATATAATCAAATAAAATACAATTCCAAATGATTATAGAACCTAAAACTAGCAGATTGGGAGTTTGGGTTTTGGTTTTTAAAATAAGATTTTGTTTGTGAAAAATTGCAGAAAGTGCGGCGTACTTGGGTAAAGTACGGCGTACTTTCTGGTTTTCAGGAAAACCGGCGCACAAACAGGATGTGCGGCGTACTTCCTGAAGGAAAACGATTTTTTGTTTCTATTTGCCAGAAAGCGGTACTGTGAGTTTGAAAATTTTGTGAAACAAAATAGCAACAAACTGATAACAACTTAAACAATTCTCTGGCAGCGGCGCCAAAAACTTGATGTGTGTTTTCCAAGCTTTAAATTTATAATAACTAGAAATACTGATTTTTACTAAAAACACAACACTCGGGAAGTATACCCGTTCATGTATAGTATAGCTTTAGGTAAGTCCAGGTCGTTCCACGAGAATTGAAGTTTTCACAGTTTGTAATTAAGGTGCTAAGGTTAATAAGATTGTTACGGATCAAATTAACCAAAGACGAGCATATATCGAATAATGCAAAGAAAGCAATAAAAGTATGATTCAATCAAATGATTAAGGTATGTTTATTTAGGCAATGATCACTTTGATAATGAAGTGTTTAGGATAGTGTTTATAAGTTTAAAAAATAGAGTTATCACAAAGTTATAAATCCTTTCGGCCTTTAAATATAACTAGTGATTATATTGATTAATAACAACAAATCCTTTCGGCCTTTATAAGTTATTATAACCAATATATTAGATGGATTGATAGAACACATTTATAAAGAAACCTTTCAGCCTATTTTCTTATATAAAATATGTTTTACCAATTCAATAAACTCATATCCAAACACTCCATATCCAAGATCACATTATGCCTAAACAAACACAAGATGACTACTCCATGATCAAAGTAAAAAAACAAATAACATTCATCATGGATTTAACAAGGATTATATTCAAAAGAGTAACAAGATTCATACCAATTCCAAGAGCAAAGTATGGTGATTTCACAAGAATTTCCCAAGAATACTTTATTATATTCAAAGTAAAACCCTGAAACTATGAACAATTCTGTCACAATTGCTTATAGATTCGAATTACACTTCAATGCTACTTCCTTGGATGGATTATAATCTAGAAATTTATGGTGGAGAATGGTGGTAGTAGATGGTGGTGATGGTAGTTTGAAGGCGGTGTTTGGTTCTTTAGTTTGTCAAGCTAAGTCCACCAAAAACACCCACTTAGAGTGTTCTAAACGAACTAGAGAAAGTGGTGTGAGGATTGTGTAAGTGTGTGTTATGAGAGGCAAAGGGGCCTTATAGAGGTTTTTTTGGGGGCCAAGTGCGGCGCACTTACAAATAAATGCGGCGCACTTAAGGTGTAAATGATGTCTTCATTAAATGGCATTAAATTCTCTTAAATTCGAACAGAAGTGCGCCACACTTTTTAGAAGTGAGCCGCACATTTAGTACTTTCAGCACTTGGTCCTTCATGTGGTTGTAGACAACTGAATTCTTTTTGCGTGGCTGCTTGAATCAACTAAAACGGAGTTCGTATGACCGAGTTATGATCAAAACAGTGAACAAGGCTTATTAGATAGAATGTGCGCCGGTTTTTGGGCAAGTTCGGCGCACTTTTTGTATTTTTAGCAAGTGGCCTTTTTCAAAGTTGTAGATAATTGAATTCTTTTTTCGTGGCCACTTGAATCAACTCAATCCGAGTTCGTATGCTCCAGTTATGGACAAAACAGTGGACAGGTGTCGGGGGATCTTTATCTTGAGTTTACTTATTTGTTTAAGCTTCTTATCTTCGTGTATTCTTTCGTTTTCTTCCACGAGACATACCTAAAACATATAAAAGCAAATATACTTGATTAAGTATCAAAATTTCACAAGAAATAATCAAATAAATGCAAATAACACCACCGAAAACATGTATAATTTAGGCGTTATCATCTTCTTTTAAGTTTTTAGCAATCATGACAGGTAGTTTATCGGTACCCTCTAAAAATGCATACTCAAGATAAGAAGGTAAATCCTTGAGCTCAAGCTACGGAGGATCATCAATAGAAGATTTTACGATTTTAAGTTCCTCAACATGAAGTTCTTTCGGAGGGAGAGGAGATGATGGATCATCGTTTAATAACTTCTCGAGTAGAAGAAGGTCTCCCTCCGGATCAAAGTCGTCATCATCAATTCCTGGTGGAATTGAATCATTTGTAAGACAAGCTTCGATTTCTTCCAAAATAAAGTCACCTTCCTCAAAAGGTGTGAGAGAGGGGGAAGAAGTAGAAAGGATAGGATCTAAAGACGGAGTGGGATTGCCACTCGTAGAACTATCCGAGAATCCGAGCACTTCTTGAGCATACTCCTCACAAGCTACGTCGATGACATCGATTCGATTAATCGACACAACATCATTGTAGGAGTATCTCGAAGTTTGACCAACTTTAAAGGTTATGGCTTCATCATCAACTCGGAGAGTTAATTCTTCACCATAAACATCAATCAAAGCACGTGCCGTCCTCAAAAAGGGTCTCCCGAGAATTAAGGGAACCCGAGGATCGACAACATAATCAACGACTACGAAGTCGGCCGGAAAATAGAACTTTCCTTCTTTTACAAAGACATCTTCGGCAATACCAGATGGACTAGTAGTCGATCGGTCTGCAAGTTCAAGAATCATTTGAGTAGGAGTAAGTTCGGGGAGTGGGAGATTTTTCCATATGGAAAGAGGCATCAAGTTGATGCTTGCACCAAGATCGTCCAAGGCTAAGCATTTAACTAACTCTGGAAAACCACAAGGAATAAGATACTTGCCAGGGTCTCTAATTTTTTCGGGCAACTTTTTTAGGATAACCGCCGAACAATTCTCATTCGCCGATGTTTTGGCTAAGTCAAACCATTTTTCTTTGTTATTAAGGAGACTTTTAAACATTGAAGCAAATTTCGGCATATGTAGAAGAGCATCCACGAAACTGAGCTCGAAGTGTAATTCCCTAAAGATTTCAACAAATTTTGAAGCTAGATTATCATCTTTTTCACGGAGCTTTTGTTTGTTGGCTCTCGAAGGATAAGGTATAGACGGTTTAGGCTTAGGAGCAACAGCAGGCTCATCAATCGGAGCTTGAGTTTGGACTATCGGAGGTTGGATGTTTTCGGTACTCGGTTGCACCGTATTCTTTGTCACCTCAGGTTCCCGTTCCACCACCTAGGGAAGAGGAGGAATTAGAGGTCCATCATACGAAATACCACTTCAGGTGGTGATTGCTTTCAAGTCAACTCTCGGGTTAGCAACGGTGTTGCTAGGAAGTGATCCCGAACCCGAAGAAGAAGCGGTATTCATTTGGAAAAACTAGCCATCATATTCTTAAGCTCATTGGTTTGATTTGACATTGAAGTTTGTATTGAAGTTTGCATTTCATTTCTCAATTCATTTTTCACATTATTTATTTGATTTTGCATAGCTTTCATATTATCATCATTTATCTTCTTGTAATTCGACAATTCATTCGAGGGAGCAACTTGAGTTTGTTGAATCGGAGCTTGATAACTCGGATTTCCTTGATTAATTCCTCTGTTTTGATTGTAACCTTGATTGTACCGGGTTTGATTATTTTGTACATTCGGTTGAGCAAAACCTGGTGGTCGAATTTGGTTAGCTAAACTTTGAGGACGGTATCTGGTATTTCCCTGATTATAATTTACTCATATCCTTGAATATTATCTCGATATTCCAGAAAAACGTTGCCATCGGTGGCAAGACATTGGTGGTAAGGATGCGGACCACCACAAGTAACACAAATTTCCTCAACCGCTTTCACGGAAGCAGGAGGAGAAGATTTCTGATGAAGCATAGCCTTAACGGCGTCGACAAGAGCGGCAATCTCGGGAGAATGAGGGGTAGAAGAAGAAGGAGCATTCGTACTCACTTTTGAAACAATCGGTTTGTTCCGTGGTGTTGCGACTTTTGAATTGTTTTTAATAATTGTCAAAGGCATATCGAGGAGTTTTAGTCAAGATTACACGGCGGCGGCATTCAAAGAATCTTGATCGGTTGGGGTTAAAGCATTGTAGAAGGTATCAAGTTGATGCAACTCCGTAAAACCGTGATGTGGGCATGCACGAAGGAGATCCTTGAAACGGTCCCATGCCTCACAAAATGATTCATCAAAACGTTGTTGAAAATTCGTAATTTCATTCCGGAGATTTGTAGTTTTTGAAGGAGGAAAGAATTGGTTAATAAACTTGGAAACAAGATCTTCCCAAGTAAGAATAGAACGAGGGGGTTCTTTTTCCGACAAATCGGGTTGCCCCCTCGATAGAAATGGAAAAGCATAAGCCTTATCGACGAACTTAGGCGCATCTCTATACTTAATTATGGAAGTAATCTTGTTAAACCAACGAATGTGAGCATGTGGATCTTCTTTCTCAAATCCGTAAAATTGTTTTGAAGTTACAAGATTTAGAAGTCTATGTTTAAACTCAAAATTATCCGCGAGAATAGCGGGAATAACAATAGCAACTCCGTAACCCTCGATGGGTGCTTGGAGTAATTCCGCCATAGTACGTTGATCGGCCATCGTAACTACGGGAGCTTCTTCAAGAGAAAACGGTTTGACTCTTTGCTTGGAACGTGTACGATTACGACGTTTCGGAGTCGTGGAAGATTCGGCAATTAAATTCGATGAAGAGCGAGTGCGCATGCACTAAAAACAAAATAAGAGAAATAAAAAGAAAAATATTTTTGTAACCGATAATTCAAACATGTATACGGAGCTCTCTAGAAATCGCACAAAGAAAGCGGAGGAGAGGTAGCCGAAGCATTTTAAAACCATTTCTTTCGTTGAAGTTCGTAGGATCAACCCTCCTTATACCTCTCTAATAGTTTGCAATCTAAAGGTGAGCCGATTTCACAAGTGAGACAACGGTTGTTTTTGTTGTTTTTCAATTTTTTTTTGGTATTTTTGATTACTTGAAAATATTCACAAATGAAAGCGATAACTTCACGGGGAAGGGTCTTCAAACACTAATCTTCAAACGTAAACACAAGAATTGCACATACCTCCCCGGCAGCGGCGCCAAAAATTTGATACAAATTTAATTATACATATATATAATAATTACTTAATAAATATATATAATATATAACTAAAGTATCAAATAATAGTAAGAGTGAGGAAAGTGAAAAGGTTTTTTTACGAAGATTACTTTTAACCAAAGTAAAATTCAAAACCTTCCCATGTCCGTCATCTCCGGACGAGGGTGAATTGAAAATCGAGGTTAAGTTCGTGATCGCGTGATTTGAATAATCGAAGATTTGATTTTGGATTCTATTTCTACAAATGAAATGCAAAAACAAGTAAAGGCGCAAGCTAAAAACTAAAACAATTAAGATTGAAAAACGAAAACGTTAACGGGAATCTAAAAACGCGACTTAAAACCTAAATTATCAAATTTTAACCCTAAAAATGCAAATTTAATTTATAAAAGTCCTAAATGATTAAAAATAATTTAAAAAAAAGAATTATATTTTTCTGACTTTTATTTAATTTTTTATGAATTAAAAACAGATTTAATCTAAAAATATTATTAAAAATATTAAATTATTTATAAAAAACTAGAAAATTCACGAAAAGTACTTTTTACTATTCTAATCCTAAGAAAAATAAAGTGGGTCCAACAGCTTATTGGAATAAGCTGTAAATAAGCTAAAGAGCCTAATAAGCTAACACTGAATATAAGGTTTAAATATTAAATGTAACAAACTATGAACGAAAAGGACCCCAGGGCAGTTGGTAGTGTGTGGTAGTGTTAAGGTGTTGGTTGAGTGAGGTTGAGGTCTCGGGTTCATCCCTTGAGACTTCCCTCAACTCCCAACATTTTTATTTTGCAAATTTTTTTATGAAAAAGTTAAACAAGGCTAAAATAAGCAACTTTTGTGAAATGACTTTTTATAAAAACTTAAAAATAAGCTAGAAATTAGTTTAAAAAGGTGGCAGATTCACTTTAAAGCTTAAAAGCTTTGACACTCAACTGTTTTGACACATAAACCTTAATAAGCTCACACTTAGTCCAAATAAGCTACTAAAGGCTTAATCTACACTTATTAAGCAAACCTAAACCCAGAATAAGCAATTCCAATAAGTCATAAGCTCAAAAATCCAAATTAGATTTTAAACTAAAAAAAACTAAAAACGGTCTAATGAGGCAACTTTAAGCTAATTTTTAAGCTACTAGATCATTAAGCTAATGTCTAAAAGCTAAAAACAGATAGAGCTAGTACTACAAGCTATAAGAAAAAGCAAAATTTAAGCACTTAGGAACATTAATAAGCTAGAAAATGACAAATAAAAAAGGCTAATTACACTTAAAATCCTATGTTTTTTGTTTTTTTAAGTTTTTAGAAAAGCCAAAATGACAAACTGCAGCCTTATTTTTACGCTAGCAAATGAAAGCTAAACTTAAAAATAAGCTCAAACAGATTGAGCTTATACTACAAATAGCTTATGCTATCAAATTCGAACCCTAAAACAATTAACAACTAACCTATAATTAAGATTGAAAATGGACTTTTAACTTTTAAAACTGGTACTATGAACTTTGACAGATTTTGGCAGAAACACAAACCACTATAGCAGACCTATGTAACCTTGTTTCTACTTCATTTTGAGACTTAAACATGCATAAAATCAACACCATAAAGCCACATTCAAAGATCTAATCATTTAAGCAGTTTGACTAAGCTTATGATTCACAGATTTAAATCATAAGTAGATAAAACCTTAATACTGAGTTTTGAACCTTAAAACATTTTATAAACTAACTTATAACCTTAATGACAGCTTAACAAAGTTGACTTAAAAGCTAAAAGGCATTCAAGCAGCTTTAACACTTGGTTAAAACTACTAAGCTAAACACCCCTTTAACAAAACTTATTTCATTTTAAACTTGAAATAAACTGATTTAAGCTTATATTTATAAAAACAGATTATAAAGTAAGCATATTAAGCATTAATAAGCAAATTCCAACCTTCAATAATTACTTAACTATAAGCAAACTATTGGGAATTACGTTTTCCTAACTTGGTACCGACAGTATAAATAGTTAGTACTGATAGTTATAATTAGTACTGATAGTACAAAATGTTAAGTACTGATCAGTTAGTTAGTACCGATAGTAGAAATTAGTTAGTACCGTTTAAGAAACAGGAAATAAGCTAAAAATGAGATAGAGAAATACAATTGTCCTAGCTAAATAGGGACTTAAGCTGCTCAACAGAGCTTATCAACTAGCTCCAGCTTATCATAGACAGCTTATCGTAGATAAGCTGGTGAGGTCCATAAGCCCATCCTTTTCTGGCTTATCATCCTATAAGCTAAGCTAATTTACTTGTGGTTAAATGGAACAGTAAAAGCTTAGATGAGCTTTTGAGAAAGCTTATCTAAGAAACATTAGATTAATAAGAGCTTATGTAGATGACTTTAAAACAATATTAAGCTGAATTTATTAGAATAAAACAAATTAAAATTTTACTTAAAACTGACATTTTCATTAATATTAAAAAGTTACAAAGCTTGAAATTAAAAATACAATTTAAAGGAAAAATAAGCAGTAAAATAAGCATAACCTACACTACTCCTAAAACTAGATACATTTATAAAGGGAAATCCTAATCTATTTATATAAAAGAACTTGCACAGGGGTGTGCTTCTTGTGTTTCTTGTGTGAGGAGTTAAGAGTTGCCTTTAATCTTAAATCTGAGCCATCCAATCTAACTTTCTCTCCAAGATTTCTAATCCTAGCCCTTCATTCTTTCTTGTCCAATCAGACCCCATGGGATTGCCAAAGTGGAGTTGTCCTTTTGGCAGCTTCTGGATGAGTGTTTCCTGTGGGAATGAAAAAGGTTCTTGGGTAAAGGGTTAATGGAAAGTGTTGGATGTGAAAAGAGTGTGGGTGAGTTTTTGGGCAAAAGATGGTATGGGTTACTGTTTGTTTGATATTTAACAGGGGTTAAGGGAAAAATATAACAACCCGCAATTTTATCAATGTAAATATCCATCTATTAAGTTAGATGCAATGTACTATCTATCTATTACATATAAACCACCTTTTCAAGGAAATTTTTCTCTTTATTACATTACTTGCATTACCAATATCTCAATATGCAACATAACTTACATAACTAAAGTTAACGAGCTCACGCAACCTACCTATGACAATCCTATCTACATATATGTCAAGCAAACATCATAACATGCAAATAATCAATATCTATAATATTCATTATTACAAGAACATTACTCATATCACGTAACCAATCGCAACATTATATCAAAACGGGCTTTAAACAGTTATCGTATACCTCTAAACCCTAATTCCATGAAGAGTTAACATCTAAAATGAATATACAAGCTACTAAAGCATATGTACAAGTAACATAACATCTCATTTGAAATATAAACTTCCTCCAAGTCAAAGTACAAGTCCTTAAAAGCTTAATATACAAGTCATAAAGCATGATCTCCAAAATAGCGGTTTTACCTCCGTTTTCCTAATGAATTCCGTACAATCTATTAAGTACAAGTTAAAATCAAGTAATGAACTTCATTTACATTCCATATTCATTCTCATTTCATATGATCCAAAAAAAAAAAAAAAAAAAACAAAAAGTGAATCAAAACAAGAAACCCTAAACCGAGCTAGTTTCTAAACCATGACCCGTTTTCTTAGTTTTTTAATCCGTTTAAACCTAAACCATTAATTAATAACTTTGTAAATACTTAATTTACAAACAGTAACAAATCCTAATCATCATATAACACATATACATGTTGGGGAATCCTAGAAACCCTAAACAAAAACCTAATACAGTTTCTAACCCTAAAAGCCTAAAACTAGGCCCTAGTTTCCAGAATCACATCGTCTATAAAACATAGGACTTGGAAAATCAATATTTCTGGGTATTAAAGTGAAAACACTAGTTGTATCCGCTAATGTCTTGTGATCAGTTTGCAATGGAATCAACCTATTCGACGTCGGATGAATTAGTATATAGACCGAAATGGAATAAGGTGCGCAGATTCTCAACCCTGTAGTAAATGGCTATTATATTTAAATTTTTGTATAGTGACCCCTAAATATGTAAAACTAACGTTGTAGAGGACTCAAATATCTAACAATGCTCACTGGTTTAAGCTTCAACGGAGTTACGGTTTGCAAATGGCAATCATTTTACCAAGACTGATGTTGGCTGTCCAAAAATAGCCATGTATAAATCAAACAAAACACCCCTAAAACGTCTAGAACCACCTCCACCTTGCACCATAGCCTTCCTTACTCAGCCCCTAGCCTCTCCACATCACCCTCCATGTGTCCTAACCTGGTTGGTTTTATTTAAATTTACTTGGCTCTAAAGGGTCTTCAACACAATAAATAGGGGCACATACTCTTCATTTCAAATCATCCCCCACTTCCTCCTCTATAAAACCCTTAACATACGCAATATTTTTGCTCTGAGAAACCTAAGAGGTCATAATAAGGCTCATGTTATAAGGAAGCAAGAAAGAAACAGAAATGAAGCCCGGAAGTCGTTATTCTAGCATACGAAGCTTAAAAGTCCCATTTTCCGACACGTATCGAAGCTATAAGCTCAAACAGGTTTCTCTAAGCTTATATATTGTATCATGCCGTCATAATGTTCAGTAATCATCATCTAAACTCATAATAAAGAGCTTTGAACTCAAAAACCTATGTGTTTTACCTTTTTGATCCAAAACCGTACACCCAAAACCCTAATTTTATGTTTTTGCTTAATCTATAAGCTAAGCTTGTAAACTATTGTTATAATCTATCCCAATAAGCTTAATTATCATTAAAATAAGTGCTTTGATAAGTAATGAAAGAATTTGAACTTAAAACCCACGCGTTTTCGTTTTAAAACCCTAATATGACCCGTTCTGATTTCTAGCTTAACGAATCGTTAATCTGAACTTTCGTTACGTTAAATCTTCATATTTTAGCTTATATTAATAAGCTATAACCTGCAAATATCATTTAAAAACTTAAAATAAGCTTACATGGCATTTTGGACTTGCTTGCAAAAGTATACCATGCAAGGGTATATATCGTAACTTTCTAAAACTTATAACTAAAAGGACTGAAAATGTCATTTTATCAACGTTATAACTATAGGGTTATATTATGTCACTTTCCAAAGTACAAGGTTTACTTTGTACATCTTTTAAACTAGAAGGACCAAACTCGTAAAAGTGCAAACTCTAAGGGTATATTTTGCCATTTTTCAAACTCAAGGGTCTAAAATGTAACAATTTGAAAAAGTATAAAAACACATTCAAAACATTACAAGACATTACTTTAATTAACGCTTGACGTGCTTAACATTTCCAGATATTGAATAAAACGCTTAAAACTGCTTATGTTATAACTATTATATCATTCATCATCAATGTGCTTTCAAAAATTATGTCCCTGATTCATATCATACCACAATACTATGAAGCTTCATATTAAGGTGTTTCATCTTGGTATTACGTTCTGACTGAGTTGTTGGGTTTACGATTTAAAGTGCCCTAGCTCCTTAAACATTTACTAAATGACTTCTGAATTATGATGGCCTGAACAGTGTTATGATAATTTTTATTTCAAAACCAACATCGATGTAAATTCTTACATATTCAATCAAACTAACACCTGACATATATTACCCCAGGTTGCCCGTGACGAAGCCGTTACTTTCATCTTGGTATTACGTTCTGACTGAGTTGTTGGGTTTACGATTTAAAGTGCCCTAGCTCCTCAAACGTTTACTGAATGACTTCTGAATTATGATGGCCCGAACAGTGATACAATAATTCCAAACTCTTCAATCAAACTCATAACTCTTAAACCAAAGTTCTAAAGTACAATCTTCCTAAGACTTGACATATTCTACTCAGGTTGTGTGACGTGGCTATTTACTATCATTTTACTATATCAACCTTCCCTGGTTAAGATTGTGATAAGGTCGTCAGCTTTCATTTCAGAATATTTATTACATCTACCTACCAGGTGAGTTCATAGCCTCGCTTTTCAATCTTTTGAATGTTTTATAAACCCGCGAGGGGGATACATGCTTGTTACAAACTCTTTTACATACTCGTTTATCTTATAACAATGTGATTACTTTTCAAAGGCTTAATGAATTCATAACCCCATATTTCAATCTTTTGAATACTTTATAAACCTGTGATACCTGATATAAACCATGAATGCAAGTGTTTTCTAAATGTATGCTATCCAGATATATTATTGCCTAAGTAGCTTCCAGTGCCATTATTTCCATATCATGAATCATTAATTACTTGCATTGCGAGTGAACGCGAATATTGTGAATAGATCTATTGGGGGTGACGGCTCCCGTTGGTATACCCATGCTTGGGGTAGCCAAACGCACTATATTTGTCCTAATAGGTAACCTTGGCAAGTTACCTTTTCCACGGGGACATCTGTCCCTAACCAATATCACTACGGTGACTTCCCTGTTAATGTATTGATGTCATGAGCTTAGATGCAATAAATAATGTTCCCCATAATAATTATCCCTTCAATACAAATATTTCCATTATAACTTGTATTCAACTATTACATTTCAAACCTATGAATTTCACTCAACCTTTGTGTTGACTTTTTAGCATGTTTATCTCAGGTTATTGAGCAATATACGGCACGGAGTGGCATGGACTCGAAGATGGCTAAAACTTGTTATCATTCACATTGTATGTAACTAGATTTTGGGACCTGCCTTTGTAAAACTCTGATTTGAAATGAATGATAACATATCTTTTGAATAAACGTCTCTTTTGGGTCGTTTTCTATGATTATGATTGTTGTATCCATGAAGTAATACCCCAGATTAGCTTCCGCTGCTATATTGTAAAAATGGGGGTGTTACATGTAATCATAATCTGTTATCGATTATTGTTATGTTAAGAACATCTGTAAGTATGATTACGACATCATATAAATTGTTACAACGTATGTTTGTATAATTAGTGCATTTAAAATATGTGTTACGACATCTCTTAGTATGATAAGAGCGTCATGTTAAGTTATGGCATATGTTTCTTTTGTTTATTGCATCCATTTGTATGAACATTAAAGCATAATTGTGTATATTGCATCAAAAAATATGTGTTACGACATCTCTTAGTATGATAAGAGCATCATGTTAAGATATGACATCTGTTTGTTTTGTTTAGTGCATCCAAAATATGTGTTACAACATCTCTTAATATACAAATTACAACATTTGTTGTTTTCAAACGGATGCCCTACAGTACCTCAAACAGATGCACTAAAATGCATATTTATCGAAAAAAAAGATGAAAAAAAGTTTGTGAAAAGAAATTTAAGAAAAAAAATAGTAATTTTTTAAAAATAAAAATATCAAAAAAAAGTTCGGAATTTTTATTTAAAATTTTCAGATTTTTTTTAAAATTTTCGAATTTTTTTTAAATTATCTAACTTTTTTTCAAATTTATAAAAAATCGATATGTTTTTTCGGATTTTCAAACTTTTTTTCAAAATTTTGAACTTTTTTTCGAAATTGTCGATTAGAAAAAGATAGATTTTTTTACAAAATTTTGAACTTTTTTCTAATTTTCAATTTATTTTCATATTTTCAAAAAAAAATACAGTGGTGATTCCGTTATACCTCGTTATTTCATAATACCCAATTATGTGTGTCCAAGATTATCTATCAAATATTCTGAATGGTAAGATAACTTTTTATTCTCTTACCATTTGATTTTCTCAAATCTTTGTATCTAAGCCTCCTATTGGATCACTCATTTCATTATTTCCGCATCTATCTCTCGAAGTCTTAAATTCTAAAACTTTCTGTTGTATCCTGCAAAATCAAAGAATGATCACAAGTCTTTTTGTTATTCTCCATACCATAATCTGTATCATTTTATTCTTAGTATGTGTTGTCTTGTATATGTTGATAGATGCCTCCCAAGAGAACATCAACATCTGCAGCACCAACTATGACTGAGGCTGCCATCCGGCAACTGATTACTGATGGTGTTACTGCCGCCCTAGAAGCACAAGCTGCTGCCATGGCAAATGCCGACAATCCCAATAGGAACACTGGACCAAGAGAAATTCCTGCAGCAAAAAGAGGAAACTACAAAGAATTTATAAGCTGTCAACCTTTCTACTTCAATGGTACAGAAGGAGCTACTGGACTCATTCACTGGTTTGAACGAACTGAATCAGTATTTTCTCGTAGCAATTGTGCCGAAGAAAACAGAGTGACATTTGCTACTGGTACCTTGACCGATGATGCCTTGTCTTGGTGGAATGCATACGCCCAACCCATCGGAATAGAACAAGCCAATAGGATCGCCTGGACTGAATTGAAGAGACTCTTGACAAACAAGTATTGTCCTCGAACTGAGATCAAGAAAATGGAAGATGAATTTTATGGTCTGACTGTAAATGGAAGTGATCTCAAGACTTACATTAGAAGATTCTAGGAATTAGCCGTTTTATGCCCAAACATGGTACCAAACACCGAGAAACTTATGGAAGCATTCATCGGGGGACTGCCCAAAGCATTGAAGGAAACGTTACTGCTTCAAAACCTTAGACTCTGGAAGAAGCCACCAACATAGCTCACAAACTAATGGACCAAATAATTAAGCGTAATTTTGTGCAAGAAACCAATGATCACAAACGAAAGTTTGATGATAAAAGGAACACCACCAACAACAACAACTATCCTAATAATTCTAACAACAATAACTATTCCAATAATTGTAAGAACAACAATTACCCCAACGATCGCAACAACAATAACCACTACAACAATCACAACAACAACAACTACCCTGATAATCGTAATAATAACAGCCGCAACAATGATCATCATTAGCAGCAAAATGGAAGCCAGGAAACCTTCAAGGCTAATGGAAATCATGGATATAATGGACCTCATCCCCTTTGTAGGAAATGTACTCTGCATCACACAGGACCTTGTACTGTCAGGTGTCAGAATTGCCACAAAGTAGGCCATCAGACTAGAAACTGTAGGAGCTAAGAACTTCTGTTTCCAAATATCACTCTATCTCTCAATCAAATCTCGGGAAGAGATTTCTGTAAGGTTGGGGGACTATAACAACCCATAATTTTCCAGTATTTCATCAATGTAATATCTACTACTTTATTAAGTACTACTTTTCACGGGAATAAATTTTTCGTTTCATTCCATTCCATTACGTTTCATAGTTTACATTTCTAAAGTAAACGAGCTCACGCAACCTATCTATGGCAATCCTATCATCATAATATGTCAAGAAAACATCATAATATCATTTTTACAAAGTACATTACTCATATAAGGTACCATTTGCAACATTATATCAAAACAGGCTTTAAACCGTTATCGTATGCCTCTAAACCCTAATTCCATGAATGATTAATATCTAAAGTGAATGCACAAGCTACTAAAGCATATGTACAAGCAATATAACATCTCATTTGAAATATAAAATCTCTTCAAGTCAAAGTACAAGTCTCTAAAAGCTCAATGTACAAGTCATTAAGCATGATCTCCAAAATAGCCGTTTTACCTCCGTTTTCATTCTAATTTCTTCACCATCACTTTTGTACAAGCTACTTCACTCAATATACAATGTGTAAACCCTAATTATTCTATTCATAAGCTTTCATACATCTTTTTACACTCAAAACCCTAATCCAAAACCCTAAACCCTAAAACCGAGCTAGTTTCTAAACTATGAAAGTTGTAATAACTTAATTTAAAACATTCTCAATCATATTCCATCATCATTACATCAATTCACTCCAACTATAAGCAAAACGAATCCAAGAAACCCTAATTGTGCCCTAATTTGAACTTTGACCCGTTTATTCATTTTCTACCCATTTTAACCCAAACCACCTATCAACTTTTGATTATAATCCTTAATATAAGTCTTAGGATCAGTAACCTATCATTCTTAATCAAATGTATATGAAATTCAAGCTTGAAAACCCTAATTGAGCCCTAATGTACCCGAAATCAAAAACCTTTGCAAAGTGACCCATTTTGAAAGTTTTTCTTGCAACTAAGCACCTCAATGACAAGCACCTTACCTCCCTAGCTGCTTACAAGCACCTCTCCTAAATATCTTCTTCATCTTTGATATAAAAATTGGCACATGGTTTCCTTTTTCTTCCTTTCATAGCCACGGCATCACAAGGACCATCCAACTCACCATAGCTAGTTTCTAGCTTAACCAACACATCCTATAGACCCTCCTCATCATCCTCTAGACCTCCTACATGTCCTAACCAGATCACATAACCTCCCTTGGCCTCCAAGTCCATTTCGTGTATAAATAGGAGCCAAAACCTCTCATTTTTCTTCATCCCCCACTTCCTCCTCTATAACCCTTACATAGAAGCAATCCTTTGCTTTAATAGATCCTAAGTGGTCTTAAGAAGGCTCAAGTTCAGAAAGGAAGCAAAAGAAACCAAGAAACGAAGCCCTGGAGTCGTTATTCTAGGCGTACGAAGCTAAAAGTCCCGATTCCGACCCATTCCTAAGCTATAAGCTCAAGACCAGGTTCTCTAAGCTTATAATCTGTTGTCATACCTTCATAATGTTCATATGATCATTCTAAAATCATAATATAAAGCTTTGAACTCAAAAACTATAACACCCCCAAAATCGTGTCGCAGCGGAAATGTGTCCGGGGGCGTTACTTCATAATACACAACAACACAAGATACAAGAGAACGACCTCTAAATGTGTCGTTTGAAAATAATCTCGTTGATTTTCTTGAAATTAATATAACATTTGTCTCATAATTGCATCACAATGAAAAGCTTAAAAACAATACAACGAGATTTGATCATTTGAATGTAAGTAGAAATCCATGAATGAAAATCCTGTCAATTTAGACTCCAATGCACATCAAGTAATCCAAGCATCTAATCCACCTGAGAAAAACATGCTTAAAATGTCAACATAAAGTTGGTGAGTTCATAGATTTTTGTAAATGTAAATGTTGAATTCAAAAGAGAATAATGTCTACTGCTTCACCGCAGTATAATGAAAAAATGTTTAATAACCAGTAATGTTCAACAAAGTAGTGTGGACCACAAGAATATAAAATAATCATGACAACTATAACAGATACAGTATCGCATAAAAGGTATTTATTGTTGCGCTAAGCTCATGACACTGAAGCTAATTATGTAGCATATAATAGCCAAATGTATTTCTGCCCCTACGGTGTCTGACCAATACACCAAATGAATTTGACATGATATATACTTGTGTCCTGGTACACGCACAGTGATTGCTACTCACCCGGATAGGGATAATAGTCCCCAATAGATCTATTATACATTCACGCTTACAATCTGTAATTAACAGTTCATGATAGTTTCGGGCATTGAGTGGTCTAATCGCTACTTAGGCAACACGTAAACATGAGATGATAACCAGAAATACTTGTGTCCAATGAAAAGAACCATTGTATTCATAAACACAACTTTAAATACTTAAATCCATAAGTAGAAAGAGAGTATGACATAATTCAAGTAACCGAGTTTGTAAATGAGTATAAGTATGAGTATGTAAACAAGAATGTAAACAATTGAAATTGAGCATAGTCATTCTCCCCGAGATTTTGTAAAGTAATGTAAAACAGTGAAAGAGGGGCTATAAAACTCACCTTATCGAAAAGCTCAGTCGAATCGATTAGTTGAAGTAGTCACGAACAATCGCCACATGAATCATGAAAAGACCTATAGATTCACTTAATTATAATAACTGGGAAGAACCATCGACGATGTGTACATTGTAGCGTCAAAATCATAAATATTGATATATATAAAACATACAAGTGATTAGGATACCACTTGCGTCGATTAATCCTGAAACCCCCACTCATTGAGTTATAGACATTTCTTGACGCTTTTATCTTACTTTACCTAATATAAGACTTTTATTTTCGGAAAGTTTTTATTTAAGAATAGTACCCTAATTGGGTAATATTATAAACACCTAAGTATATATTAATACATACCATTTTTATTTACATTTTGCACTTAATAATACTATATATGAAGTCTTATATGCTTTTTACATCTTTTATACATTTGACCCAATCTGACCCGATCTAAAGAGACACTAAATCACGTTGTTACACGACTCGAAGTAAAAAGAGATTTTATCGAAGTTATGACATCCGGACGACTTTTTAGTTTTGCCGAGACTTGAATCTCGACAAAACATGACCAAAAATGCCCTCCTTATCTAAATCTGATGCAATATAAATTTTATAAAAACTGCTGCTGTTTGACCAACGTTTTGACCCGCTAAATCACACTTTCGTAAGTTTGACCAAAAAGTAACTTTATGCAAAACGTCGCTCCAAACAGCTTTCGTGTTTCGCCAGAAGGCTGAAACAGACTCGAAAATGCCCGAAATTGACGTTGAAAATCGGACCAGCTGCTATTTTTGCCTAAAAGTCTGTCAATTTAAACATTATTTTCCGAACTTAATTAGCTAAAATTCTTCGTTTTAGAGTTACGGGGCGTTCAATTACCGAAACTTCAGAAAATTACCCTCTTCGATTATCAATCAAAAGTACAATTTTACAAAGTCTGCAGATCCCTAAGATACGTGCTAAACATTCTGTTTTAGTCCGATTATTACCAAAACGTTCCAAAATTAAATTTTCGACCAAAATATTAGCTTACAATACTCTGTACTTAACCTATACACGCCTTCATGCCGATCAATCACTTAGCACAAACTAGTCTAACGCAAGTGTCCATGATTTCCAATCACATTAAACAACAAAATAACAGAACCTAAGTAAACTAATACTTATAACAACACCTAAGAGTTGGGTCGACGACTGCTACGACGCGAACTCAGCGTACACCCGCTGGCCCGAACAACAAACGCACCCTTTTGGGTACTGGAGAAACCAAACGCAGCCTTGGGTGGTTGGGAAGAGATGGTGAGGAGGTTCGGTGGCTAGAGGAGGGTGGCGCGTGGTGTGGTAAATCGGATAGATCTGGTGAAGGGGAGCATTTTTGGAGTTCGCCATAAAATTTTTCTGACGGCGGTGGTGGTGGCCGACGGCGACTGGGTGGCGGTCGGCCGTGGCTGTGGTGGACGGATTTTATGGAGGGGAAGAGTGTTTAAGTGTGTGTTATAAAAAAATGAAATGAAAGAAATGGTATAAAAATTTTATTTATAATAAAACTTTTAAGTAAGGACAAGTACCAAATAATAAGGGTTAATTGTGTAAATATAAATGTAGTTTTTTGATACTAACGTTCGGTACTCGGTTTGAACTAGTTAACGGCCGATTCGAGTCACGAAACTTGCGCCATTGTTTTCCAAATCATTTTTCCAATAAAAATGAGTATTTTACTTGAAAACATTTCATAATGATTTTACAATATTTGGTAAATTATTGAGTAACACTGTAAGCATTGACTGAAATATATATTTTGACTTGAATAAAACCTTATCCACGGTCAAGGCTCAAAGTTTTTTTTATAAAAATTTATCTCGGTAACACTACCCATCCCAGACCTAGCAATAACAATTTAAGTCAACGACAACCTTGACCAAATCAAAAAAATATAATTAGACACCATTCATTATAGTCCATACATGCTTCCCTACCTATACCAACTTCTTTCTCTATTTACATATTACTCCTCATCACCTGATTCAAATTTATAAAAGATAGGAATAATATATATTTCTCAAATATTGCTAGAAATAATATTAGTGAATAGTAATAGGAAAAGGATTAGGAATAGCATTATGTAATAGTATTTAGTGAATAGTATATATTTTCAAATCGTTGGCTAGTGAATAGTATTAAGAATAGTATTATGATATAGTATTAGGAATAGAATATATTCTCAAATGAGCTAGAATAGTATATATTCTCAAATAGTGCACGACTAGCAATGATATCAAATAGTAATAGAAGTAACACTATTGTATTATATTCTTCATATGTACACCTTCACATGTAATTTGAAAGTCTCAGGAACCGAGCAAATGTTTAGTTTATAAATGAGAGATAAATAATAATAATTATGATTTATTATTTAGATATGTTTTGAAATTTACAGGCTATGCGGCAATTGTTTTTATGCGACGGTAAAAAGTCCAAATGTTAAAAAAATTCGAACCGGACCCAAAATGTCAAAAGGTAACATAGACATTTAAAGTTTTGAAAATTGCCGGATGGGTTTTATAAAAACTGCGCTGTTTGACCAACGTTTTGACCCCTAAATCACACTTTCGTAGTTAGACCAAAAAGTAACTCTATCAGAAACGTCGCACCAAACAGCCTTTCGTGTTTCGCCAAGAGGCTGAACAGACTCAAAATGCCGAAATTGACGTTGAAAATCGACAGCAGCTATTTTTGCCAAAATAGCTGTCAAGATATTAACATGTATTTTCCGAACTTAATTTGCTATAACTTCTTCGTTTTTAAGAGTTACGGGGCGTTCAATTTACCGAAACGTTCACAAAATTACCCTCTTCGATATTATCAAATCAAAAATACAATTTTACAAAGTCTCAGACCCCGAAATACGTGCTAAACTTTCTGTTTTAGTCGATTATTACCAAAATGTGCCAAAATTTATTTTTCGACCAAATATTCGCTTACAATACTCTTACTTACCATACACGCCTCATGCCGATCAATCACCTAGCACAACTAGTCTAACGCATTGTGTCCCATGGATTTCATCACAATTAAACCGACAAAATAACAGACCAATAAACTGAAGACTTATAAAACACGAAGAGTTGGATCGACGACTGGCAACAGCGCGAACTCAGCGTAGCACCGCTGTGCCCAAAAAACAAACGCACCCTTTTGGGTATCGGAGAAACCAAACGCAGCCTTGGGTGGTTGGGAAGAGATAGTGAGGAGGTTCGGTGTCTGGAGGAGGGTGGAGCGTGGTGTGGTAGATCGGATAGATCGGGTGAAGGGGATAATTTTTTGAGTTAGCCGGAAAACTCGCCAGAAAATTTTTCCGGCGGCGGTGGTGGTGGCCGACGGCGGCTGGTGCGCCGGACCATTGGCAGTGGTCGCCGATTTTATGGAGGGTGGAAGATGTTTAGTGTGGTTTTATAAAAAAATGAAATGAAAGAAATGGTATAAAATTTTTATTTATAATAAAACTTTTAAAGTAAAGTGACAAGTACCAAATAATAGAGGGTGAATTGTGTAAATATAAATTGTAGTTTTTGATAACTATCGGTTCGGGACTCGTTTGAACTAGTTAACGGTCGATTCGAGTCACGAAACTTGCGCCATTGTTTTCCAAATCATTTTTCCAATAAAAATGAGTATTTAACATAATAACATTTCATAAATGTTTTTAAATATTTAATTAAAACATTTGGTAAATTATAGAGTAATCACTGTTAAGCTTTGACCGAAATATATATTTTGACTATGAAAAAAGAAAACACAAAAAAAAAAAAAGAAATAACCTTAAATCCACGACAAGGGCTTTAAAGTTTTTCTATAAATTTTTATCTCGGTACACTACCCATCCCAAGACATAGCAATAACAATTTAAAGTCACGACAACCTTGACCAAATTCAAAAAATATAATTAGACACCATCATGTATATTCCTTACATGACTACCCTACCTATACCTATTTCTTTCTCTATTCACATAGTTACGTCTCATCACCTGATTCAAATTTTAAAAAGATAGGAATAGTATATATTCTCAAATAGTGCTAGGAATAGTATTAGGAATAGTATTATGAATAGTATTAGGAATAGTATATATTCTCAAATAGTGCTAGGAATAGTATTAGGAATAGTATTATGAATAGTATTAGGAATAGTATATATTCTCAAATAGTGCTAGGAATAGTATTAGGAATAGTATATATTCTCAAATAGTGCTAGGAATAACAATGATAGCAAATAGTATTAGGAAGTAACACTATTGTTATATTCTTCAATAGTGTACCCCTTCACATGTAATTTGAAAGTCTCAGGAACCGAGCAAATGTTTAGTTTATAAATGAGAGATAAATAATAATAATTATGATTTATTATTTAGGATTGTTTTAGAATTTACAGGCTACGCGGCAATTGTTTTTATGCGACGGTAAAAAGTCCAAATGTTAAAAAAATTCGAACCGGACCCAAAATGTCAAAAGGTAACATAGACATTTCAAAGTTCGAAAATTTCCGTATGTTTACAAAAACCTATGTGTTTTGCCTTATGATCCAAAAACCGAACACCCGAAACCCCTAATTTTTATGTTTATTGCTTAACTATAAGCTAAACTTGAAACTATTGTATAATCTAACCCAATAAGCTTAACTAACATAAAATAAGTTGCTGATAAGTCTTGAAAGAAATTGAACTTAAACCCGTGCGTTTTCATTTTAAAACCCTAATATAGACCCTTTTTGGCTTCCTAGCTTAACGAATCATTAATTTAAACTTGCCTTGTGTTAAATCTTCATATTTTAGTTTATTATAACGAATCGTTATTATGTCACTTTTTAAAGTACAAGGTTTACTTGGTATATCTTTTAAACTTGAGGGACCAAAGTCGTAAAAGTGCAAACTCCAAGGGTATATTCTGCCACTTTTCAAACTCAAGGGTCTAAAATGTAACATTTTGAAAAAGTATAAAAATGTATTCAAAACCTTACAAAACATAACTTTAATTAACGCTTGACGTGCTTAACATTTCCAGTTATTGAGCAAAACGCTTAAAACCGATTATACCGTATCACAATACTAGGGAGCTTCATATTACGAGGTTTCATCTTGGTATTACGTTCTGACTGAGTTGTTGGGTTTACGATTTAAAGTGCCCTAGCTCCTCAAACTTTACTGAATGACACTGAATTATGATGGCCCGAACAGTGACCAATAATACAAACTCTCCAATTAAACTTAAAACAAACAATAAACCTTCGAATCAAAGTTCTTGAGTACAATCTTCCAAGACTCGACATATTAATACAGGTTACTGTGATGAAGCTGCATTCTTTTCAAGTTGATAAACTTTTTCCTGCCCAAAATAGATAACGCCTGTACTACTATACAAACACAACACCTTTCCTTTGATATACTTTATGCCTTAATTAGATTCCCTATCATGTGAAGTACATAAACCCTCGCCTTAACTTATTTTACATGTTTATAAACCCACGAGGGGGATACATGCTTGTTACAAACTAGTTTACATACCGTGTTATCTATAGACAATGTTACCTACTTTTCAAAGACTTAAAGAAATCATAACCCCACATTTCAATCTTTTGATCCTATAAACCTGTGATACCTAATATTAAACCATGAATGCAAGTGTTTTTCCAATTGTATGTTATCCAGATATATTATTGCCTAAGTAGCTTCCAGTGCCATTATTTCCGTATCATGAATCATTAATTACTTGCATTGCGAGTGAACGCGAATATTATGAATAGATCTATTGGGGGTGACAACTCCCATTTGTATACCCATGCTTGGGGTAGCCTAACGCACTATATTTGTCCAAATAGGTAACCTTAGCAAGTTACCTTTTCCACGGTACATCTGTCCTAACCATATCCTACTGTGTTCTTCCCCTAGTTAAGGTATTGATGTTCTGAGCTATAGATCAATGATAATGTTACCCTGATTTTTCATAGAATAATTTGTATTCGTTGTCAATTATTTCCATATAATAACTGTGTCATCAACCATATAAATATTCAACTGTTTTTCCCCCTAATAATCTGGTTCTCCAAATAAAGCTGTTCTCCATGATAATGCTGTTTTCCATAATAAATTGCATATCCATAAAATTGTGCACACTATAATTTGTATTCCCAAACTAATTAACCCGGGGGGGGGGGGGGGGGGGGCCCCAACCAATAAACCTATGAATTATCACTCAACCTTTGTGGTTGACCCTTTTTAGCATGTTTATCTAGGTAATTTAGCAACTTATGGCCCATGGAGTGCATGACTTGAAGATGGGCTAAAAGTTTATCATTCACATTGTATGTAACTTGATTTTGGGACCTGCCTTTGTAAAACTCTGATTTTAAATGAATGATAACGTATCTTTTAAAAACGTCTCTTTTGAGTCGTTTTCTATGATTGTGTCTGTGATTCATGAATACCCCAAATTAGCTTCCGCTGCTATATTATCAAAATGGGGGTGTTACAATCAAGGAGGTCAGTCATCCAGTGATAGATCTCTTTCAGGGAATGAGGGTGGCATGACACTCCAAAGTGTGTATGATCTTTGTATCTCTTTGTGTACACAGGTTACAGATCAAGCCAAGGAAATTAAACACTTGAAGGCACAAATCAAGAAGCTTAAGAAGAAAGCCAAACCTGTTATCACACACCACAGAGCTTGGATGAAGAGTGTATCCTTGAAGCAAAGATTGGCAGGAAAGAAATCCTTGAAGAAAAACTGGATGCAAAAGGAGTCTGTATCTAAACAGGGGAGGAAATCTGCCAAAGCTGAACCTTCAGTTCATAAAGATCCATTGTTTGATGAGCTTGATGATGATGAAATTGACAATATGGAGACTAAGGATGCTCAAGGAATAGGGAGGACAAGGTATATGGTGCATGAAGAGAAGGAAAGGAAAGAAAAGGAAGTTAGTATTGAAGATGCACTAGGTACTGACAAGCAAAAAGATAGTACCGACAAGGAAGAAGTTAGCACCGACAGACCAGATGAAGGTACTAATGATCAAACTAAAGGAAGATATGATCCTCAAACACCTCCAACAACAACTACTCCTACAATATTTGGAGATGATGAAACTATTGCTCAAGTTCTTCTTAACATGAGCCAAGCCAAAGCAGTTTCAAGAGAAAAAGAGAAAGGAGTTGAACTGAAGGATGTAGAGGAAACTGAGAGACCTAGGCCTACTTCAACCAGATCATTATTGACATTAAAGCCTCTTCCAAAGATTGATCCAAAAGATAAAGGGAAAAAGAAAATTAAAGAGGAAGATGAGTCTGATACTGAATCTGAAGGTATCCCTGAAGCTGAAAAGAAATTTAAGCAACTTGCTCATGATGAGGAGATTGCAAGAAAGATGCAAGAGGATTGGGAAACAGAAGAAGAAAGGAAAAGATTAGCTGAAGAAGAAGCTACAAATGCTGCTCTTATACAAGACTTTGATGACATCAAAGCAAGAATGGAAGCTGATAGACTTCTAGCACTAAGACTTCAAGAAGAAGAGAGAGCAGTTCACTGTGGAAGAGAGAGCAAAATTCCTTCATGATACCATGTCAGCTCAAAGAAGGTTCTTAAAACAAAGAGCTAATGCAATAAGGAATAGACCTCCCACAAGAACTTAGTTAGAATCAGATAATTACTTATTTGAAACATTTGAAACAAGAAACACTCAGAACCTCAAGCCCAAATATTTGAATAAATACAACTTTATATGTAGAAAAGTGAAAAGGTTTGATGAAAGTTTCAGCTGTTTAGTTCCTCTTGAGGATGAAAGAAAGGTCAGGGAAATGAATGAATGAGCAAAGAACCTTATTCAGAAGAGTTTTAAGGAGAAGGTTTGTTGAAAAATTCCAAATAAAAAAAAAAAAAGAAGAAAAAAAGAAGACACAACAAAGGTACCTGAAAGACTGATCAAAAAGATGAATGAAAAAGGAATTGATTCCTCTAAGAATGAAACTGTCAAGGAGGAAGATAAAGAAGAAGAATGTACTAAGAAAAGAAAGGGAGGTCATATCAAAATGATTGCAAGGAAAAAGGCAAGAAAACAATCTGATATTAACAGTGATGATGAACATAAAAAGTGCCTGAAGATTGTTACATTTGAAAGTATCTTACATAGTGAGATTATCTTGTTATCTACAGAGCCAATGGGAATTTCAGGGCTTTCAACTATCTCATAGAGGTACTTCATATCTTTAAAAGGCAAGATCTATTTCATTTGTATGACTTAATAAGGGATCAGTTCTCAAAAGTTACAATAGATGGATTTGAATTGATTCTTTAGGGAGACTTGAAGATTATAATGGAATCCTTAACGGAAGGAAATGAATAAAGTGACTTATGGAGTGGTTAACAAGATTGGAAGATTGTCACATGGAGGTTGTATGAATCATGTGGAGTCTGCATACTGGAATTTGAGGATGGGATAGTTATTTATATGTTGGTTAAAAGAATATATCCTCTATCAAAAGATTTGTTGCAAAGGATGCTTGATCTTGGTTTGGAAGTTGAAAGAGAAAGTTTTGTTGCTCTTGATTTGATAAGGTTTATTAAACAACAGATAGATGAGGAATGATGTTGATGGAATTGAGAAGGGTTTGAGTGTTGGCTAACCACCACACAACAAATGGTCATCAGTTCACCATGCTTAACAGGCATAAGAACTGGCTAGTCCATGAGCAAATGGCTTGTGGTAAAGACTTCTCAAATCCGTTTATGGTTGACAATTTACCAAAAATTGTAGGGTTTCAACTCACCTTGCTTCATTAGTGAAGAGTTGGCTAGTCCAAGATCAAACAGTTCTTGGTAAAGACTAATCAAATCTGTTGATAGCTGATAGTTTGCTAAAAGCTATATGGTTTATCAATGCACCATGAAGCATTGGCTAGTCCAAAAGCAAACGGTATTTGGTAAAGACAAATCAATTTCGTTGATGGTTGACAGTTTACCAAAAACTGTATGGTAATTAACTCACTATATTTTTGAAATAAAGAGTTAACTATCCCAGAGCAAATGGCTACTGGTAAAGGAACATCAAATCTGTTTATGGCTGGTAGTTTGCCAAAAATTACAAAGCTAACTTAGTTGGATTATTGCTGAAAAGATGTTGTTGTGTTGCTGAGAAGATAAAGTTGATGCTACAGATGGATAGTGTTTAAAAGATCAAGATATGTTAAAGTGTTTGGATACATCCTCTATGAACTTAAGAAGATAAATCTAAAGAAACATGAAGTTAAAAGAGTTCAACATTCATGTTTAAGGGAGGATTATTAGGAATTACATTTTCCTAACTTAGTACCGTTAGTATTAATAGTTAGTGCTGATAGTTATAGTTAGTACTGACAGTACAAAATGTTAAGTACTGATCAGTTAGTTAGTACCGGTAGTAGAAATTAGTTAGTACCGTTTAAGAGATATGTATGAGATATTTTAGGAAAAGATATGTATTATCTTTTATGCGTTTTGTAAGCCTGTTAGGGTTTATCCTTAGTTTATAAAAGGATCCCTCTTGGAATAGTTAGACATACGAGCTCAATATATCTCATACAATCATCTCTCATAGTTAGTAATCTGTAATCACTAAAAGCAGATTAATATAAATTATTATTTAGTTTTTCATTGTTCTTCTTAGTACTTGTGTTAAGATTCCGCATTAGCATATAGTATTCATAGTCAGTGTTTCTATATAGTCAAACTGTATGTATACATCTTGGCTATCATCCTTAATAGGTTGCAGAGATCTATTCAGTTTAGGACTCACATCTTCCACTATCCTTGTTCTACTATTAAATACTCTAAAGGCTTTACTATTTAAAGAGTGTCCAACAAAGAAACCTTCATCAGCCTTACCATCAAATTTTCCTAAGTGATCTATTTTATTAAGAATGGTAACAAGACACCCAAATGGTCTCATAAAACTTAAAGTTAGTGTTCTACCATGAAAAAGTTCATATGGTCATGTTATGAGGCTTAACTACTAACACTCTATTTTGCATATAGCAAGCAGTATTAACTGCTTCTGCCTAAAAAGTAGTTGGCAACATAGAATCAACTAGCATAGTCCTAGCAGCCTTAATTAGTGTCCTATTCCTCCTCTCAGCAACTCCATTTTGTTGAGGAGTTCTAGCTACACTAAATTGTCTTAAAATACCCTTCATCTCACAAAACTAATTCATTTCTCTATTTTTGAACTTAGTCCCATTATCACATCTAATCACCTTAACCTTGTGATCTACTAGATTTTCTATACCAGTTATAACGGACTTAAGAATGCCACTAGTCTCATACTTAGTAGCTAGAAAGAAAACCCATATAAACCTATTGTAATCATCTGTGACAACTAGGCATTACATTTTCTTCATAAGGCTTTTTTACAAATGTTGGACTAAACAAGTCCATATGCAAAAAATGTAAAGAAAGACTGATTGAGTTCTCTGTTTTGGACTTACAAGAGGCTTTGTGCTGCTTTCCCTTTTGACAAGCAACACAGGTTTGATCATTTTCAAAAAGTTTGGAAGGTAAACCTCTTACAAGATTTCCCTTAACCAATTTATTCATGGTTTTAAAATTTAAGTGACCTAGCCTTCTATGCCAAAGTTTAGATTCATCAGATGTGGCTTTTGCAAAAAGGCAAGTTAAACCTCTTTTAGGAACTATGTTCTTTAAATCAACACTATACATATTGTTCTTTCTAGGAACTCTAAGTAAAACTTGACTTTCATCAATTAACTTAAAGTTTGGAGATAAAACAATACATTCAGTGTCATTAAAAAGAACACTATTCTTTTTATCACACATTTGTGAGACACTAAAGAGATTAAACTTTAACTCTCTCACAAAATACACATTTTCAAAATCTAGATTACCAGTTTTAATGGTACATTTTCCTGTGATTTTCCCTCCTTTGGGGTTCCCTCCAAAAGCAACATATCCTCCATCTATCTCTTCATAGTCTGTAAGATAGGACATGTTCCCTGTCATGTGCCTTGAGCATCCACTATCAATCACTCCTTGATCCTGTAAATCCATTTGTGGATTGCCCTGCACATTAGATAAGAAAATCAGTTTCTTTTGGGGACCCAAGCCATCACTGACTTGGATCTGCCTTGTGCATCAATATAATCAAACTTCTTTAGGGTGATTGATGCACTGTTGTGTTTAGAAACATGGTCTAAAACTTTAGTCTTTGGTTTCCAAA
This sequence comes from Tanacetum coccineum, assembly GCA_026074375.1. Lineage (NCBI taxonomy): Eukaryota > Viridiplantae > Streptophyta > Magnoliopsida > Asterales > Asteraceae > Tanacetum > Tanacetum coccineum. The sequence goes on from BQNB010052181.1 coordinate 30,515, forward strand.
CCCAACAAGCTGAGGCCTTAACAGTAAATTACTTAAGGTATGAATAAACAAATCATTAAACATGATTAGTGATCAAGAAAATATTTTTTTCTTAACCATTATATTTCTACAAAGGTATTTTTACAAAAAAAATACAAAATATTTTTATTAATAAAAGAAATGTTTATTTAATTATAAAAATTTGAAATTGGGCCCCCCAATAGAATGTTCTATACCAGTTTTAACATTCCCCACTAAAAGAAACAAATAAGAGTCACTAAGGAGGCGGCCCCCCTGCTAGGCATGACGCCCCCCGAGAGTTAATCTGGACCGCCGAGATCGCTCACATGAGACGTTGCCTAGTCTTGGCTATAAATACTACACTATTCCCTTGCAGTTTTTCAGACCTCTTAGCACGAATTTTTCAGATCTCTCTCTCTCTCTAAAACCTTCTTTCTCTCTCTAAATCTCTTGATCACTAACATAGTTTAATCTTGTTTTAAGTGATCCAATCTCATCTTCTACCAAGTGCAAGAGAAAACACTCGTATTCGCCAAGAAACGAAGTGTTATAGATTAGTGATTTCTTCTATCTTCTTCTAAGATCCAAACCTCTATTTTCTTAGATCTTATGTTTGTGTGTAAAATCGGATAGTGTATAAATCCGATTGTGTTGATCGTGTGTCGGTTAGAATTTTAGTCCTTAAAATACATTGGTAAAGTGGTAGATTGGTTTTAGCTAAGATTAAAACTCAACATTTAGCTTAGTGTCGAAAAACTAAGTAAGCTACGTGTAAACGGTTTTCTCCGCCTAAAGAGAGCTTGTTGACATAGTGAAATCGTGAGTCGAACACTCGGGGAGTGAAGTAGGGTGAAGAGGAGCTTCGTAGCCGAACCACTATAAATCTTAGTGTATGGGTTTGATCGTTCTATCCTTTACTTTCTTTATATTGTTTACGTTTCTTATATATTGTTAGTATTGTGAATGTGATTAGTTAGATATATTCTTGGTTCAAATCGTTGATTGATCGAACATATATTTGAATCTAACAATTTTAGAAGCAAAATTTTAAAACGCCAATTAACCGGTAAACTATTTAACCTCCTTTAAGTTTTCCACAAAAAGAAAAAGAAGAAAGAAACACTACTTCCCCTGTTGCTTAAAATGGAGAAGAAACCTATGGATAAATGGAGTAAATCCCTTCATCCAAGAGTCGTCCACATGAAACTCCTAAGAACTTCTGGGCTTCTTCTCATCAAATATAACCTGTAAAACGAAGACAAGAAACAACTACACCTGGCGTAAAATATAACAACCCATAATTCTCATCAATGTAATTATCCATCTATTAAATAAGATGCACTTGTCCATCAATGTAATCTCTACTTATTAAATAAGTACAAATAACCATATTTCCACGGGAAATAGCTTATCTTATTCCCCACTATTATGCGCAACGTAACATACACAACCTAAGTAAACACTCACGCAACCTACCTATAGCCAATTTCAACAACGTTTACTAAGCCATAAACCGTTAATAATAATGTCAAGCAATATGTTTAGAAAACTCTATTTTATCATACGTTTTTTATTTAAACGTACTTTTCAAAATGTTATTACAAACGGAATTTTTCAAACGTTAACGTTTATAATCAACACCCTAATAATAATAAAATTTTACATAAAAAGGTGAATGTTCAAGCTTGCAACGCATTTTGTACAAGTGTACAATGCATAACTTTTGAATATTAATTCCCTCCAAAACCAATGTACAACTCCTAAAGCTCAAAGTACAAGTTAAAAAACATGCATAAATTCAACTAGGTCATTTTCCCACCAAAATCATGTTTTATTTCTAAAACCACCACATAACGACACTTTACAACACTTAAAGACAACTTTCTAAACCAAGAAACTAAACCCTAAACAAAACCAATTCTAACCTAAAAACCAAGACGAAAACACGTAAACACCTAAAACTATTATAACCTAAAAAATCAAGCACCTCAAGTAGATCCATGAATCACCTCCTTGCACCCTAGCTATTACTTGGTCACTACTCTATAAGCACCTTGGCCACCACTCCACTTAACTTGGTCACCACTTCCAAGTAAACTTGGGCAAAACACTTTTCTTTACACTATATAATAACACTCATACATACAATACACTTTCAATTCCACCATCAAAACTTCATAAATACATTAAAATCATATGCTTACCATGAGCCAAATAGAAGAGAAGAAAGAAGTTTTAAGCTAAAGTAGATAGCCACAATTTAAGAAGAAAGAATCTTTGATTCATAACTTAAAGTGTTCGACGCTAGTTTCATCAATTTGACCCTTCAAGCTTTTGTAAGTCTTCCCCATGTTCTATAAACTCTTTATTGTTTTTAGATTATACATTCAGCTCTTATCCATCCCTTATGATCTTAGAGAATAAGCCCCTTAAACCCCTAAATCTTACTCATTGGTTTCCTAAACCAAACGCACTCTAAAAACCTAAAAAGCGTCATTTTAGTTATCTAACAAGCTATAAGCCATAAGCTGTTATAATAAGCTATTTCCAATAAGCCCAAATATCATATCCTATAAGCTTAAAACTAATCTTAAGCCTAAACCCACGAGTTAATCATTTTAAACCAAACGAACCCATTTTGGATTTTTAAGGCTCACAAGCTCGTTTATCATAAGCATAGCTTACAAATATACTTATTTTTAGCTGATAGTAATAAGTCAAAACACCGCATAATTAATTTCTAAATCAAAAATATCAATAATTATGGTTTTTCCCGACTAATTCGCAATGTTTTCATGCAAAGGGGTATATATTGGAATTTCTTTGAAACAAAATAACTAGAGGGCGGAAAATGGAATTATCTAAGTAAAACTTCAGGGGTTAGTTTTTGTCATAACTTGAAAGTTAAATGTTTAAAGTTTCAGAAATATAATTACAGTGTAAATTGTATAAATATATATATATATATATATATATATATATATATATATATATATATATATATATATATCTAGGGTATATATTGTAAATTTTCATATTCCAAGGGTATAAAATGTAATATTTTTTTATATTAATAATAACAAATATATTTATAATATTATAAGACTCGATATTTATTAAAACCCACCTATTGTTTCGTTACATTCGTCGATCGAAACCCTAATAAAAATCAAATATGTAGAATATATAACATAATTTATCATCCGCTAGCTTTTTGAAGAAATTAAAAAAGATAAAAACCTTATCATTTAATATATAACGTATCACGTACTAAGGGGGAGTTTCAATGTGAGTGATTTCCTATGGGAGACTTTTTGACGAGTTATCTGTATTTAACGATTAAAGTTTCTAGCTCCACAAACTTAGACTACATACCTATGGATTATGATAGCCCAACAGTGATACAAATCTTTATACAAGTTATCAACCAAAAACCGATAAACTTTATGAAATCAATTTGAATATAAACAATCGAACCTAAGACTTGACAGTATTACCACCAGTTGCATACGAGGCTGTTTACTATCATTTGAAATAAGATCAAACCAATATCAACAACCTTGAATAAGGAAAGTCCTAGTTCCCAACTTTACATGTTTTTTCTGGAATCCCCTCAGAGAGATACTCTAGCTATAAACCATGAATACATGTGTTTTCCAACGTATCTAACTTGATAATATTTTCCTAAGTTTGCTTTTTCACAGCCAATATTTCTTAATCATGAACCATTAGTCACTTGCGAGTGAACGTGAATATTGTGGATAGATCTATTGGGGGTGACGACTCCCGTTGGTGTACCCGTACATGGGGTAACCAAACGCACTATATTTGAGAACAAAGGATAACTTTGGCAAGTTACCTTTCCTTAAGGACAGTTGTTCCTTCAAGTCGTTAAATTGACTTCGGATGTTAAATGTTTATTTTTTCATGGCTGTAGGGCAATTATACTACTTTCCATGATAATTGTATTTGTTGCAATTATTACCACTTGTGATGACTTGTATTCAACTATTACATTGCAAACACTTTGAATTTCACTCAACCTTTTTGTTGACCTTTTTAGCATGTTTATCTCAGGTAATTGAGCAAACTATGGCACGGAGTGGCATTGGACTTGAGGACGTCCAAACTTGTTATCATTCAAACTTTATGTTTTGATATTTTAGGACCTCCTTTTGTAAAACTCTAAAATAATATTGAATAATAACTGACTTTTCCAAAACGTCTCTTTTGAGTCGTTTTCTATGATTATGACTGCTGATTCATGAAGTAATACCCCAATTTAGCTTCCGCTGCTATATGTCAAATAAGGGGGTGTTACAGATTGGTATCAAGAGCCGAGGTTATAGAGAACAAGGTTAAAACCTAAACTATAACTACTTTTCTCATCCAAGAAAGTCCTCCGTGCCACTACATTTCCTGAATAGTATGTAAAGATACATAACTATTATATTAAATATAAATAACTTATGTTATTTTTCCACTGGGTTGTTTCAGAAATATGTCTTCAAACACTCTTGACTATATCTACCCTGTTATCGTCCCATCTGATTCCAATGTTGAGGATGCTTTTTTCTCTACAACTACTCCGGACTATACTCCGGCTTCACCGGACTATTCCTCAGCCTCATCGGGAAACACTTCTTCTGATCCTTCAGAGGATTTATCTAAAGATCTTTTAGCCTCGCTAGCCATCTCACTTTTCCACGATGATCCATATATGAAGGTCATGAAAGCATATAATGCTACTAATGATGAGTCACCTATTCCACCACCACAAGCTCCTATTGCTCCACCAACTGTTTTGCCTCCATCTCCAGTGTTACCACCATCACCACTATTTGATCCCCGATATTTCTTTCTTCCCGAGGAGATTCTGCCACCTCAAAAACGAGCCCATTTCCTATCACCCTTCTCTACTGATTCCTCCGCCCCACCTTAGGTATTTGAGATGGGAGAAAGTTCTCATAAGACGTGTCTGGAGCGCCATGAGGAACAGATCGAGACTATTTTGAATCACTTAGATGAGCTCCCTCTTGAGCGCCTTGAGCACATGGAAGATAAGATAGAAGGTCTTGGTAATGGTCGAGTAATCATACAACAAGATTTTGACCAACTAGAAACCGAACTTCAAGAAGCCCGTACCTAGATTTCTAGATTTCAGAGAGAGCAAATAAGGCATGATGACGAGATTGTTCTTGCTCGCGTCAGGACTTCTACTCTAGAGATACTCATCGAGGATATCCAGGTTCGCCACCGATCAGATATGAAGAGTCTTCTGGACAAGATCCATAAGCTCAAGAACCACAAGGGAGGACCACCAGACTACTAGACTAGATCCTTATCATTTACAGCTTTTGTTAGAATCCAACCACTGGATGTGTGGCATAAATAATGACACTTGTCAAATTTTGGTTATGTAAAATATGTAGACAAGTTGTTTATGACTTAATACAGTAGTGATTCCATTATACCACCGACCCTCCCCCCCGTTGATTATTTTATGATACCGATTTATGTATGTCATGGTTGTCTATCCTATATCCTATATTGTGATGACTCATATCTTATTTATCTGGGATTACTATGGTTCTCTTACCATCCAGTTTTCTCGAACCTTTGTATTCGGATATGATTAATAATCAAGATACTGAGCATACGATTTCACCTAAACCACCACCAGACTATTCTTTGATGAGTTATCTAAGTGGTCGCAGTATGAAACCATTGGAAAGTGAACCAGTCCCTAAGAAACCTAATGAGCCAGATGCTTATTAAAGTGTCCATCTCTGAAAATCCTAGATTCCAAAAAAAATTGTGGTATCCTGCAAAGTAATACACATCCTTTGATATGGTATTACTTGGTTAGAACTTGTATCAAAATAAGAATCCATACAATGATATGTCAAATAAATTCAATATCACTATATATGAAAATTTTGACAATAACTTGTGATATGATTCTTATTTTGTATTGTCTTGTAAATGTTGATAGAATGGCTCCCAAGAGGACACCAACATCTGCAGCACCAACCATGTCTCAAGCTGCCATCAGGAAACTAGTTGCTGATAGTGTTGCCACAGCTCTGGAAGCACAAGTTGCTACCATGGTAAATACTAACAATACCACTAGGAACACCTGACCAAGAGAAACTCTCGTAGCAAGAAAATATAGCTACAAAGAGTTTATGAGCTGCCAACCTTTCAATTTCAAAGGTAAAGAAGGGGCTATTGGTCTCATCTGCTGGTCTGAATGAACTAAATCGGTATTCCTCCACAGTAACTGTACCGAGGACTGCAAAGTGAAATATTCTACTGGTACTCTAATTAAAGAATCTTTGTCCTGGTGGAATTCATTCACCCACCCTATTGGAATAGAGGAAGCTTACAAGATCACTTGGTCCGAATTTAAAAAGCTCTTAATAAAGAAGTATTGTCCCCGAACCGAGGTTAAGAAAATGGAAGATGAATTTTACAATCTGACTGTAAAAGGGAATGATCTCAAGACTTACGTTAGAAGATTCCAGGAATTGGCAGTTTTATGCCAAACTATGGTGCAAAATTCTAAGAAACTTATGGAAGTCTTCATCGGGGGATTACCCAGGAGTATTGAAGTAAATGTTACCGCTTCAAAGCCTTAAACTTTAAGGAAGCATACATAACCCAGAGTTATGGAATCAGGTAACAAAGCACAATTCTGTGCAAGGAACCAATGATCACAAACGAAAGTTTGATGATAAAAGAACCTTCACCAACAACAACAACTCATAGAATAACAATAACAACAATAGCAAACACAACAATGATCACCAACAACAACAGATGATAAGGCAAGAAACCGTTAGGGCTTATGCTGCCACACCAACTAAAAACAGTAGGTATGCTGGAAACTTTCCCTTGTGTAAAAGATGCGCCCTGCACCACACAGGACCTTGCACTATCAAGTGTCATACTTGCAACAAGGTAGGTCATCATACTAGGAACTACAAAAACAAAGGGCCAGCCACTGGAAGTAACCTGCAGCCAGTGTCAGTAACTTGTCATGCCTATAGAGAGAAAGGACATTACAAAAATTAGTGCCCAAAAGCAAACGACAATGCCCATGGAAAAGCATACTTGCTGAGGGACAAGAATGCTCACTAAGACCCGAACATAGTCACGGGTACGTTCCTTCTAAACTAACATCTAGCTAGAGTATTATTTGATTCAGGAGTCGATAAAAGTTTTGTATCCATATCTCTTGCTTCTATGATTAGTATCCCACCAATTACACTAGATACCACTTACGACATTGAAATGACCGATGCAAACCTAGTTGGCACTAATACCATTATCCAGGGTTGCACCCTGATTTTGCTAAACCAACCTTTCAAAATTGATCTCATGCTGATTAAACTCGGTAATTTCAACATCATCATTAGTATGGATTGGTTATCCAAGTATCATGCTAGAATTATCTATGACGAGAAAGTCGTCTACATCCCCATCGACGGTGAAACTTTGATCATACGAGGTGATCAAAGTAAAACCCGACTATGCCTCATGTCCTGTATTAAAACCGAAGGATATATATCCAGAGGATATCAAGTTTTTGTAGCCCAAGTAATGGAGAAAAAGTCAAATGAAAAATGACTGGAAGTGTTGATCCCTTCTTGACATATCTTACTTAGCTCGTTATAGCTTAGTTATATTGGATAGATCCAAGACAACTATAGTAGAAACTAAGATTGAGAATATCACATATCACAAAAATTATGCAATTATTACGTTTGCAATACTAAGAAGTACAAATGAAACAGTTAAAACAAGATCTTTTACTAAACTTTCAATATATTTTGAATATATTATGAATTTACAAAATAGCTATGAATACTAACTATGATTGCTATGCAAACTATAAATACTAATATGAAAACTGATATGTAGATCTATGCCGTAGGGTTCCTTTTATACACTAAGGAAACCCTAATGGGCTTACAAAACGCGTCAAGTGATTATGATCTTTTCTATAAGTAAACATAATCTCTTAAACAAATAAGTTTATACATATCTTCTTTACAAATAATTGATACTTATCTTCATAAGTATTCTTGTTCTTCAATCAACCTTTATCTTGTAACAACTGGCAATTTTTAGAGTTTTAAATTTCTACTTTACTCTTTGACTTTTTGGGTCGGACTTGACTTTTTGGCTTTTTGACCTACAGTCACATAATAACGATTACCGCGTAGCCGGTAAATTTTTGAAACATATTTAAATAATAAATCATATTTATTATTACTCATCTCTCATTTACACGTTTATTTTTCCAACTTATTTGAAACGAAAACGAGAAGACATCTCGCAAATTTTGAAAACCGACCGACACAAAAATAATTTAATTATATTAAATTATCACTTTTATTAAATAAAAATATTTAATAAATAGTTTAACATTTTATTTCAAAAACGTTTATTAAAGATGCGAAGATTTAAGTTAAAGTTTGTTTTACGGATAAAATATACCCGTGGTACCGGTGTCTAATAATAAACAAAACGAACATTTCAATGAACGTTACTAAATATTTATGAAATATGGCCAAGTAAATACTTATTTTCGATGGAAAAATTATTTGGAAAACAATGGCGCGAGTTTCGTATTTTTAAATCATCCGTTAACCAGTCCAAACAAGCACCGAACCATTAATTAACAAAAATTACGCTTTTGGTCCCCTTAGTTAAAGGTGAATAGTTGGAATTTACCTAAGTAGTATTTTTATTATATATTTTATAGGTACGTAAGACTGCAATCATTACACAATTAACCCTCATCTATTGGAGACTTGTCACATTGTCTTATAACTCTCTAATATAAATATATACATACTTAGGGTTAACCCATTTTATCAAAACCTAACATATACTTCCTCCCCTCTATAAACATTTTCCGGCGCCACCACTTTTCCGGCGAGACTTCCGGCCGCCCCACCCCAGATCTACTGCCGAACCACATCACCACCGTCGCCTATGCATCATCATCACCACACCACGTCATCCTCATCAACACCATCTCCACCTCATCGTCATCATCTCCTCCACGCCACAACACAACCGCCGCTGCCACTACACCCACCACCACCCTCTCCATCCACGCCACGCACCACCATTAACCCCACCAACTGCCGCCGCTGTCCCAGTCACCACAACCCATCAAGGGTGCGTTTGTTGGCAGTTAACCACACACAAGGGTGTGTTTGTTTTAATGGTATTATAGCAGCCATTAGGTACGTTTGGTTTATACAAGGTTAGCAGCTAGGGGTGTTCGTTTGGTTTTGTTTTACAGCAAGGGTGCGTTGGTTTTGGATTATAAAGAATAGAGTGCGTTTGGTTTCGATGAACAGCCAACAAGGGTGCGTTGGTTTCGTTCTCAGCCCAACTAGGGTGCGTGTGGTTTTCAATGCACTAAGGGTGCGTTGGTTTTTACTAAAGCCACCAAGAAAAGGGTGCGTTGGGTTTTATAACAAGAAAAGGGTACGTTGGGTTTATTATAAAACAGCCAAGGGTGCATCGGTTTACTGTTCACCAGCACACGAGTGCGTTTGGTTCGTGTTTATGACCGACTAGGGTGCGTTGGTTTAGTTAGAACAGGTTGGGGTGCGTTTGGGTTAACAGAAATGGAATAAGGGTGCGTTTGGTGTAGCGGAAAGAGTCATTAGGGAGCGTTTGGCTGATGTGGACAGCCATGGGGTGTGTTTGGTTGTTGTTAACAGCCATAAGGGTTGTTTGGTATAACACAAAACACGAAGGGAGCATTTGGTTTACATTAATCAGATAATAACATTTAAAGGATTTCATATATATTTATATATTAAACCGGATCTAAATGTGGTATTGGTTAAATAAATATTTTATTTATTATTTTTGTTTTTGTGTTTATAATAACTGTTAAAAGACGTGTTTAGGTTTGCAACATGGATTGAATTGAGGGAAAATAATTAGCTTTTGTTAATATGGAAAACGTTAAATAAACGAATAGGCCATGCCGGGATTTTTTATAAATTGCTACGTTTAGTAAATTTTTACAAATCTACTTTATTTATTATCTTGAAATGTCTTAAGAAT
>BQNB010052182.1:0-40614 GCA_026074375.1 Tanacetum coccineum
AGAAAACCGTGAATGAATAATCGATTGTTGTTGATGTTTGTTTCTTGTATGATTAATGCAGTTTAAGTCCTTGTTGATGCTTTTGGTTTTAGCTTATGGTTTGATAATTTGTTTGGAATTTGGCGCAGTTGGATTATGAAAAAAATAAATTTTACCTTATTACCAAAATCTAAATTTGGTGTAAAAATAAGCTAAAAAGGTTATAAAAAAATTACATATTACTCAACTTTTTTCCGTAAAAAATGTCGCTAAAAAGGGTGTCGTCTGGATACTATTTTTTTTTTTTAAATCAAACCACTGGCTTATTCTTTATCAAACCGCTGGCATTATTATAATGACAAGTCGCTGCCTGTTAGCACAAACCGCCGTGAGATATGGCAAACCGCCGTGTATTATTTTAATATCAAACCGCCGCCCTTTGTTCTTTGAGTAAACCGCCGTGGACTCAAACCGCTGCCTAGTTTGGCAACTCGTTGGCTAATAAAATAACAAGCAAACCGCTGTTAATTTTGGCAACTCGCCGTGTTAATATTAAAGTAACTCGCCGGATTATTTTGGCAACTCGCCGTGACTAATAACAATTTGCCGTCTATTGTTTTTGAATTCTTTAATCAAACCGCCACTTGTAAATGGCAACTCTCCGGAGTATATGGTAATCCGCCACCTATTTTTGTTGATTAAAATAATCGAACGTCGTCCACTGTTGTCAATAAAAACCGCCGCTGACTTTTACCTAAAAACGTGGAACTTGTCCATACTTTTGTCAAACCGCCACCTTGAATATCATATTATATTCAACTCTTCCACTTAGAACATAAGGACGAATTGAGCAAGGTTACCTCAAATGGTATCCTTTAAACGATGAATATATCTGAAGCTATAACATGTAAAACTAGGTGATGACACAGTAAGATAAGCTTCCAATAACATCAATTCTTCGTGATCATTAAAAATGAATGCGAACCCTCCACGAAGAACACCAACCCATTAAAATGCTTATTAATCGATACTGGAGCTTATGAATCCTTGAATGATAACACACTAACTACTTTATAATGAGTAGAAAAAGGAAATGAAGAAATTAACAATCAACTAAGCCAAACACAAATTCTGAGCCGAGGGGCCTTTTGTTTTTTTCAACCAAAAGGAGCCACGAATTTGAGCTTAATCAACCACAAATCAAACACGAATCTACCCTTGAAGCTCTGATACCAATTGTAGGATCCCGTTAACACTTCATAACATATATAAATCAAACTAGAAAAGGGAAAAAGAGAGATGAGTTGTTTTGTAGAGAAAGAAAGAATAGAGAGAGAGAGAGATGAGAGAAAATAGGAAAAGGAAAATTATTTTTAGAATGAACAACTAACTTTTCCAAAGAGGAAAAGTTACTTATATACCCCGACACATTAAGTGACGTCCGGGATATTTGACTAGGACCCGGGCTCGGGTTTTGCTTAGGATTAAACCCGAAACATATACAATATTAGATTAACTATCGAGCCCAATTCCCGATACATTTCTATTACAACGTTAACTAATTGATTGACCGAGACTAAAATACATAATGAACGAACTTCATGTTCGACTCAATATTTTAAGGCTAACATTTGTGCATCTTCTGTTAGGAACCTTTAGCGCACTGGAGAATGGGGAATGTCACCTCTGTATTGGGATATTGACGATGATGATAATTATGGTATGGTTCTGTTTTTTTAGTCTTTCGTTTAAATAAGGTAGATGTTGCGTATGTATAAAGTACCCTGCTCGATCATATAGTGAAAGAAGAAAGGAATGAAATAATTAAATCTAATTAAGGGATAAACTTGAATTGCTTAGAAATATATTACGTACATTATGAAATTTATTGCAGAACATCAGCCACTATGAATGAAACCCGGATTTATCCAACATCAAGCACGGTTTAGGTAGTTCGACTACTTCTATTTTGCTGATATATATGTAATAACATTCGCAGTATTTTATATCAGCAAAATCAGTTTCATAACAAGTCAGTGTGTTTTTAAATATAGTATTTGTCCAAACTGATTACATTATTCGTCTAAACTTTTACAGTATTTGTCCAAACACGCAGAACTATTGCACCTGCCCAATTAATAAACACACACAACATATTCGATAAACAGAAGAAAAAAACTAGAAAAAAAACTGAAACTCTTAATGTGCGTTAAAGTGAGCTAATGACTTATATTTGATTGACGTGTAGTGAAAGCGTTGAATAGAATTAAAGCCTCTCCTGGATTTGCAAGGAAGAAAGCGAGACCACAAAAGGGTATATGGTAACTGGGATGGTAATCAGCGATACAATCAAGGTGGTAGGATGCAGGAACTGCCATAGGTGTTATGTGCTTTACTTGATAGTTTTCATAAAATTTGGTGTTTGCTTTGTAGTACTGCCCAATTACCTGACCTTTATACACAAGTATATGATCAAATGATAAAAGAAATACATTATCGTTATGCAAATTCGCGTAGGCAAGGAAGTCATCTATTTCATACGCAGTTTTGGATGGACATAATAAGTTTTAGATACCAACCGAATTGCATTGAATGAGCTTCAATTGCATGGAGATCCTGCTGCTGTTTCGTTAATTCAGATGCTTTTAAGTGTTAACGGCAATAATCTTCGGGTAGTAAAATGGTGTGTGTGGTTATTTAGAGGATGTCTAATTTTATTTTAGTATTTACATTAATTTATTTTGTTGTGCAGGTACAAAATTATGAGCATCTTTCACCATTGGTAGCATTAAAGACCCTCTTGGATGTTTTGCAAACAGCGGAACTCGCGATTGTATTGTCACATTTGTACGTAATAAAATATCCAAAATTAAAGGTATGATTTATGTTTGAATAAAATATTTTTATCTTAGCTGTTAGCAATAGCACGTGTTGCTGGGTATGATGATTATAATGCAACAAATAGCCAGTGAACTGCATTTTCCCATTCAGCTGTTTTAATTAACATGTCCCCAAAATCACTTATTCTAAGGAGTTTAGTAATTATATTTGCAATCTCCAATAAATGACAAAGAGAATGCATTATGCTATATTGGTTAGCTTTTATAACTGATTTTCGGCCGGTTGAGTGCGTTATGGGTTGTGTGGCTTACATGTCTAACAACTTGTCTTGATTTTTTATTCTTCGCCACACTTACTAATTAGGTTGAGCCACATTTATAGTTTGTTGTTTTACAATAACGGAATGTATACTGTAGCTCGATTCATTAATTTTTTTCTTATGCATAGGGTGTGCTTACAGAGACGACGACAGTGTTAGCGGCATCACTTTCTCTCACAGATTCAACAAGGATTGTTGAAGCTGATGGTTTCATGAGGGTTGATTTATACAATGGTTGGCTTTTCCATCTGTAAGTGCCCGTATATACTGTTTTCGTTTGCTTCAATATGTTTTCTATTCTTTAAATGGCTTCTGCGTCTCCTTCCGTTGAGTGGTGGGTTGTTAGATTAGTAGTTACGTTAGCGTATAGATTACTTTGACGTGATTGGGAACATACTATATTTTGTTTCATGTGGGTTGCTTATTCATGTGTTATTTTTTGTTTGTATGTCATTATTTGTTGTGCATGGATACTGAATGCTTTCGGTTTGGTCATTAGTCAAAAATAATATGGTTGGCTAATTTAGAATATATGTAGCAACAATAACTTTTTGAGCTCAAGAACAACTAAGATTAAGTGAATGCATTGAGTTATAGTTTGAGTTCGATGAAATCAGAAAGCTATATATGTAGAAAAAGGTGTTTGTAAATAAAGTTTTTAGCTACAAGTTGTTATTTCCTGAATGTATTTGTGTTAAGTATGGATCGTATAAATACAGTAAGTTTAAACCGGTCCTCTGTATATGATTTCAGGAATAGAGCATATCAAGCCCCCATTAAAAGGGATTGCACAGGATGCTAGAGGAATAACCTTGGTAAATTGTTTAAGAAAGTGGCCATCACTCTATTAAAAAAAGGTAAATTAGTCAAACTATTCAGCAAAAGTCATTAAAGTAATAATGTCAAATTTTTATGTTACGCTCCCTTTTCATATTCCATGCAAGCACATGTTGTTGAATTGTATGAACAACAGACAATTATGTGAAGTTAAGAATTGAGAGATTGGGCCGAAAATATATTTTCTGAGCTGAGCATGAATGAAAGATAAAATGCAAGTTCAACCAATCAATTAGCAACCTGATTTTGTCCATTTGACATCATTTTTTCTTGGTTTTTTTAACGTAAAGCGACTATTAACTTTTCCTAGATAGTAGTAGTCTAACCACTAGAAATATTAAGACTATTCATTTCTTCATGGAGTTGTTTACTCAGATTTTGTGGGATTTGAATACACATATGTGTATGTGCAACTATATAATGCTATCTTTGTTGCATCTAATATAATGTTTGATAATGTGTCTTGGTCAATAGTTGTAATAAAGATCGGAAAGTTAGACCCGTAGTATATAACAAAGTGTCGTTTAAGGGTATGTTTCATCTTCGACAGATAAAGGTAAAAAAAAGCTTATAACAAAATGGATCGTACGGGTCAAATGTTGCCAAAATGACAAAACTGTATTTTTGAGGAAGTGGTTTTGATTTCTTTACTATTTGTTTGCTCATACAGGAAATTAGTAGTGGGGTGTGTGGATTTTTCAACCAACATATTTGGGAGAGTTTACCTTAGGAGTCTTGAATTGGATGGTTAATATAGGAGTAGAGGGTATGCTTAACTTACTATAAACTTATTTTGACAACATTTTGAATCTGATCATAACTTTTTTTTGTAGGTTATTATGCGAGTTCACCTCCATACTAAGACAATTTTGAGCATTTTGTGACTCAAACAACATGCATCAATTTTTGTATGTTTGAAGACAATCTTGATTTCTCTAAAGGTACTTTTAAGTTATATTTTTGTGGAAAATTTCAAGTAAATGCTTTTATCCGTATACAATCTTAATATGGAAACTTACCCTAGATAATTTTTAGGGAGTGCCAAGGGTGTTAGGACATGCAGGAAATGTGCGCTATTATTTTCTAAAGTGGTGAGCTATGTTAGCGAAAAATGTTGTTTGGGTGGTTCATATGAACAATATAGCGAGGTTCTGCCTCGGCATTCCACGAAGCATGTATGTATATATTTTGTTTTACTATTTAATCTTATATACTCTTCCAGTAATTTAAATTCTTATTACTCTGCTCATGTTGCAGCCAATAATCATGATACACAACTCGGTCGGAGGCTGGTAGTAGTTTAAAGAAAAAAGGTGTGGTTTAGATTATGGTGAAAAAGAAAGTACCAGATGCTCGCGGTCGTCAATTTCGTGTGTGTTTGGTTTGTAACACCGGCATGAGTGCCTATGTGTGCACCAAGTGTTTACAACAAACCTATTACTGCTCAACGCAACTTCAGAGTGAAGGTATCACTTTCTGTTTACTTTTGTTGCTGACTACTTCGGGCGGGTGTTTATAGTTTATTCAAGCTCATCAATTTTTTGCTGTCATTACATTTTCTATTTGCTATAAAGTTTATGTTAATAAATATGTCAATGACACTTTATTATCATGTGTCCTTTGAAATTTGGTCATATGAGATTCGCATTTGTTACCCAGATTGTTGATTGATTATGTTAATACACGTGTTATCCGAGTGTGTTCTCTATGTTGGTTGCTTTGCTGCTAGGTTTTGCTTAATCGTTATGCATGCGTAGTAATTTTCTCATATAACATTAGGATTTCTGAACCAAATTGTTAGCTGCTTAGTTTATAGGACGATTGACCATATAATTTCACAAGGCCTTTTGCCGTTTAGATATCAGTTAATTAGCATCGCACTCGCTTAAAAAAATTGATACCCCTACTTCTAGCTAAAACTATGAAGACAAAGAAAATATTGGAAACATAACATGGTAAACCTGGTCCAATTCGAAAGCGTTTGTTTTGCAATATGTGAAGTCTTTAGACATGGCATATTGGCAGATTGGCCCATTTGGGTAGCATATATTTTAGACCATCATGTGCCCAGTAAAATGATGGATTTAGTATTGGGATCTACTTTTAATAATAAATGATGGAATCTTTAGTAACTGAAGTTTAGACTTTCTATTGTTTATTCAGGCTTGGTGGTAACCTATCAGGAAGTCGCCATTTTGTTACAAGTGTTGCTTCCATATACAAGACAGAACAACTCTGTTTCTGTTGAGGAGTTGACCTAAAGGGCGTGATCTCTACATAAAGATATCAACTGATACCATATGCTAGAACTGCGCTTCAATACCATGAACAACAACTCTCATTTCTGAACAGTTATGACTGAACTCAGGCATGACTTTTAAAAGAAAGGAATTGTAATTAATCTGGATACTTACATATGATTTTCTAATTCACTTAGCTTACTCATTCTGCATATTCCACTTTAGTTTCATTAAGCGAAACACAAGTCAGATTTCTATCGACTTAACGCCGTTTAGCCCAGCGCTCCGCAGCGAAGCGAGGGCTAAAAACCTTGTTGCTGAAAAAGGAGGAATTGCTGTGAATAAATGAATTGTCTTTCTATTATTGCTCAAGGTCTTGGAGACCTTAATAAAAGACGGTGGATTCGTGATTTATGTCACATGCACATGGTTAATTTTTTAGCTATTCTGGAGTCAAAAATGTCACAGGTTGAACTTTGGATGCTTCGTCAGGTTTGGGGTAACACCCTTTTTGATTTTGCCTCCAGTTCAGCTCAGGGAATGTCGGGTGGTATAATTTATTTATGGAATAATTTGGTTTTCTTAAAATCTAATATTATCTGTAATGAAAATTACATTGTAGTTGATGGTTTTTGGATTCTAAATGATGTTAATATCAGGTAGATTATTGTTTATGCTCCTTAAAACCTATCAAGTAAATCGCTCTTTGGTTTTCCTTGTCGAATTTAATAGCTAATTGGGATGGTATGTTGGTTATGATGGGAGACTTTAATGATGTTCGTAAAGCTAGTGAAAGATACGGTTCGGTTTTTAATGATCGTCAAGCTAAGTTTTTTAATGAGTTTATCAATGATGCCTCTCTTATTGATATTTCGTTAGGGAGCTTTAATTACACTTGGACTGATAAGTGGGGGTCCAGGAGGAGCAATCTTGATCGATTCTTGATTTCTGAAAATTTCTATAAGTTTTTCCCCATACTACAGGTGTCGTCTTGGAGAAAGGCATAACGGACCATCGACCTATTCTTCTAAAAGAATCAAAAGTGGACTATGGCCCAACTCTATTGTGATTCTTTCATTATTGGATGGAGATGGAGGGATTTCAGAAACTTGTTGTTGAAACATGGAACAATGATGGTATTGTCAATGCCAACGGTCTGGTCTTGTTCAAGAAAAAGCTACAAAATCTCAAAAAAGTTATTCGGTAGTGGGTTGGTTCAAAATAAATCAGATTCTTATGACTTAAAGAAAGATCACCAAAAGCGGCTTTCTTCCATTGATGCTAAGATCGAACATGATTGTGCTAGTGAGGAGGATTTCAAGAATCGTAGAGACTCTCTAACCTTTTTGGGAGTTATAGACCGCATGGAGGCTAAAGATTTAGCTCAAAAAGCTAAGATTAAGTAGGCTCTAGAGGGTGATGAACCTAGAACGGCCCATTTCTTACGATGAGATTAAAAGAGTCGTTTGGGACTGTGGTGGTGATCGAGCGTCGGGTTCTGATGGATTCACCTTCAAATTTTTTACTTCCTTCTGGGATCTAATTAAAGAGGGTGTGGTTCGATTTGTGCATGAGTTCTTTCATACTAATCTCTTCTCTAAAGGTTGTAATTCTTCCTTTATTGCTCTAATCCCGAAGGTCTCCAATGCCAAGTTTGTTTTTGATTTTTGACCTATAAGCCTAATAGGGTACCATAAAATTATTGGTAAACTATTAGCCAATAAACTAAGTATTGTGATCGAGGATTGCATCAGTCCTATGCAATCAGCTTTCATCAAAGGAAGAAATATCCTTGATGGTCCTCTTCTCTTAAATGAAGTCCTAACTTGGTATCGTTAACGTAAGAAAGAACTTATGATCTTCAAAGTCAATTTTAAGAAATCTTTTGACTCCCTGCGTTGGGATTTTTCGGATTTAATCTTGGACAAGCTTGGTTTTACTCTCAAATGGCGTGCATGGATCAAAGGTTGCCTTGATAATGCTCGTTCTTCTGTCTTAGTTAATGGTTCTCCTACGAAAGAGTTCGAGCTATTTAAGGGTCTTAGATAAGGAGACCCCATGTCTCCTTTCCTTTTCATTTTGGCGATGGAGGGTGATGCGTATTAATTGTTAAATTAAATTTGCAAGTTTTAAATTTATAAAACTTGTCTACCGATGTCTACACGCACTAACGGGAAGAGAACCTGATCCTATATAGTGCAAGAGTTGGTAAATATGAGGTCGTCCTAAGAGCTGAGTTGTATTAGTTTTAATTTTAAATGTGTCACGGTTTTGAAAATGGTTTTAAATTGATTTGAGATCTTAACAGAAAATAAATGCAAAAAGTAAATGGTTTGAGAACGCTTAGGAGAAAGGCATACTAACCTAGTTATTTCATTACTAATGCTATGTCATGTTTTCTAGTGCAACGTCTACATATCGTTTTATTAGTGGTTATAACATTAACAGACCCGAATTGGTATTTGAAGTCTGTCATATACTTCCTGCGATCCTAATTCCCTGAAAGTCCTGAAGGTAGGGCATCCAAGTTTCATTGATTAAACCTTAGCTATCCTAAAGACCTATAAACCCCCTCTGAAAGAGTTCCTAAGCTTTTCAAGTATCTAATGTGATTAAGGCGGTAATTTGATAAATTCCTACACTAGGTATAGATGCCAACCTATCCTAGTATCCTGCTGACCCTAAGTTCAACATATCAGCCTAATAAGAATATGAATAAGATCTAAACCACCCTCAATACTAACAAAACTCAAGGATCAATGACAAACAATTAAGATATCTAATTCAAATGATAAATAAACGAGAAATAATCATAACATTAGTAAATTCATAACTAGGCCAGCACTTGAAGTGCTTAGCCACTCATAGCAACAACAAAGTAAGAAATAATGAAAGAGATCTTGGATTGAAACATCATAATTCTTACATAATGTGTTTATGAATGATTAATGCTAAAAATAAGTAAAGTGACTTCTCCCTTAGACTTCTGATGGAATTCTTCGACTTCTGGAAGCTTGTATCGCCCCTTGGTTTTGTGGTGGAAGGGTTGATGTCGAATGTGCTGAATGAGGGCTCCATTTATAAGTTTCGATTCTGTTACGGCGTAATTGTTAATTATGTATTACGTCGTAACCATGCTGATGTGGACTTCCATTATGCAGGCTTAAATTTTGTTACGGCGTAACTGTAACGTCCTTGTTACGTCGTAACTATGACTAGGATGAATCATCCATCTTCAACGTGGTAGGTTACGATGTAATGGTAACGTCATGGTTACGTAGTAATTGTGGCGATGACTCATTTCTTCATTAATTTAGGTTACGGCGTAACTCTTACGGGGTGGTTACACCGTAACTGGCCTTGAGATTCTTCTTATGCTTGTTTTCCACGTCCAAATCACGCGACTCTTGTTCTAATGCTTGTGTTCTTCCTGTAAACGAAATATGAAGTGATTGAGTATAATTTCCAGGCATTTATACAATAATTACAAGCATTTTGATATGGATTTTGATACTAAAAAGTATTAACTATTTGATTTTATCAAATATCCCCTCACTTGACTTCTACTTGCCCTCAAGTAGAACTGTTAGAATAATTCATAAAAAGATTTCCCCAATTTAACTCAGAGAAATGTATTCATAATTTACTTATGCTAGAAACATCAAAGCCGAACACCTCACGAAAAGGAGATCAGAATCACTCAACTCTCACTAGTCTAAGTGTATCATTTTTTGGGTGATCACTTAACTGCACTATCATAGCAAGTATTCTATCATAAGCTTGGAAAGTATACAAATCTACACCCGTTAGAATTGTTGGAAGTCGTTATCTAAATAACCTAATATTACATCAATATTAAACGAGCTATGCAGTGGATATATATCACATATAGCATAAATAATTAACACATAAAATACCATAAACATAAATAAGGTAACATACCTTTAGCAACCAAGCTAGTGACGAATCGAAGACACTTCGAGTACACGCACGTGTGTAATAACGTGCGAACCAAACACTACTTCTAGTTACTAAAATAAATAACCTCTACATGTATCCACACTACACGTCAAACGATATCACTCGAATGCCAGTTCTTGACCAATGAACAAGTGAACACCAATAATAGCAAAACCCTAAGATGGGTGTTTATTTGCTTCGACCAAGAGAGGAGAGGAGAGATGGATTGTATAAATTATGAGCTCTAGGATCCTCCTTATATACTAGATGAATTTAGGGTTTACCTAAAATACATATCTTAGAGGAAAAGATGGCTCAAAACTCAACCCATACCCCTCCTTGGGCTATGGCCGGTCGAACCAAGGGAAAACACCCCTTGGTGTTAACTTTTTGACTTTTCCAATATTTATGGTTAATTACATTTAATTACCCATTAATTAAAAAGCCTTATTCGTTAATTATTCATAACAAACTAATTAACGACTGTTAGTGTTCTTTCATCAAATCATATATTAATATAAATAATAAATATACAAATATATTATTATAAACATTAATAGAATGATATCTAAATGTAAACGTGTGTGACCCCGTAGGCCTATGTATTTCCAGCTGTATAATATATGTATGACATGAGCACAAACCAATAGCTCCCACTTGCGAATGTCTGTCATATAATATAACATACCAACATTGACGAATAGTCTAGCAACATCATTAATGCTCCCAGAAATTCCTGAGTATGCAGTTTTGGTAAACAACTCAGCCTTCAATGGTTTTAGTTAGTCCTATCCTTTTGTTTCAGATACAATGTTAAACATGGATATGGATCAATAGTCATTCCGTAGTTTAACGATTCTGTTTCTGGCATTTGTATTGATTCAGATCACCAAATGTAAAAAGAATCATCTTAACTACACTTTTGGCATGGCCATGGAAATATCTGATCAACTCAACGAGAGGCCCAGTAAGTATCTTACTCCAACTTAAGTGGAGGAACAAATCCTATTTTGACAACAAGTGTCTGTTATGTACTTTAAAACATTTCTGAAAATAGCCCTTATGACTACCTTTTAACAGCATAGTGGTAGACTATAATCAAGAAATGATATCCGTACATGCAAAACCCGCTTGCATCTCAAGTCTAATAAGGATAAACATGACTTTCACCATGTGTGTAATGCAACCAATGACGTTGTACCATAAAGTGATTAACACAAGTAGGGTATCCAATATTCAACCTCATTAAATAACATGTGAAGTTGGCAGAATCATCTTTACGTAATCTCTAGAATACAACTAAACACTCACATTTACCTTATCTTAACAATACTCCCATATTGTCAACTGGTATTGGACATAGCTTTAGAATGCTACAAGTCATTCATGGATATAAACATGCAAATATAAGACATGATTATTATAAAATGAAAACAATATACCACTTAAATTAATTCATTTATTAAAATAATAATCGTTTAACATCCCATTATTCAAATACTAACTAATACATCACAGATTTACATGAGACTAGGATGAGGTGTCATTTTATACACTATTTCGGGGTCATTTAACCCCCTAAATCATGCAAATATGCCCAGATTATGTGCTTAATCGTTTGTTTTCAGGTTTTTAGCACTTGGATGGCATTTTGAGGAAATACACATGACTTGGGCTCATTTGGAGAAGAAACGAACAAGACTACGGCTCTACACCAAGTATCTTGAAGAACCACGCATACAAAGCGTGGAGACGGTGTCGCAAGTATAAAGCGACGCCGTTGTGATTTGCAAAGTGACGACGTCAAGGATTTTGTGACGGTTTCATAATGTAGCCGCCTTAAAGAGGATCTAGAAACATCGACGTGGCAACAGTGTCATGGCTTTAAAGCGACGTCGTTGCGTCGCTTTTCTTATAAATACAAAACCGATTTTAGGGTTTTAAGTGTGTAACTTTGTATAACTTTTGGGAGACGAACCCTAGTTATCCTAGCAGCTTTTAGGCCATTCTTAGGGCCTCAACACACTATTGTAACTGACCTTAATCCATGTTTTAATCAAGTAAGATTGTTTATCTTTAAACATTCAATATGTCTATGTGTTGTTTGATTGATTTGTGTTCTTGCTTTCTTTATAACATGCTATGCTAAACCCTCCTTTGTATTTACTTATGATTGTATGAAACTTAGATTGTAGATCCTTTTAATGTTGCTTCTTGTGATGGATGTGCGCGTTAGGCTTTAGAAAACTAGCCATAAGATATTAAATTGGCATAAACGTCTAGGAAAACGCGAGTGTGTAGAAAGAATACCATCTGGTAACAGTCTTCATACTACCTTACCCCTAATATGGTTGATCTCTCTTAAGATATTTCAATTACATTTAATATACTCTTAGGGGCCTTGTAATAGTCTTCATACTACCTTACTTGTGCGTTGCCTTAGCGGAATATTAAATAGACGGCGGGTTCGTGTAATTCATTCATGACTTAGGAAATACTTACACAGATCATCACAAGTGTGACAAAGCAACATGATTTGGAGAAACAATCTAAGAAGTAGTACATGATTAAGTAAATACATTTTTTATCATAAAGTTATCACCAGTAGTTTAGATTATATTTAGTTTTAATTAGTTAAACAAACCAAGATCTTAAACCATGATATTTACCTGCTTTCATAAAAAAAATAAAAATATAAAAAGAATCTTTTCAACCTCGTTAGACCTCTGGAATATGTAACGGGTGCCTTCCTAACCTATTTCCCTAGAAAACGATAACAACCCCTGAGTCTTTCCTATACTACACTGTAACAATTAGGTACACTGCCTAGGGAGTTGAAAAACTTCTTGTTGAAGTCTTTACAAGATCCGAACATCAAGTTTTTGGCGCCGCTACGTGGGGAATAGTTACGTTTTGACCATTGTTTAACTTTGGGTCCTACTCGCTTGGAATCCTTGGATCAAGTGAGATTTTATTTTCGTTATATTACCTTTCTCGTAGTCTATCTTTTCTTTGTGTTATTTGTTTCGTAAATCATTCTCGTCAACCACCATGGGAGACGCGAATCCTATGTACTCTTGGAGATTACTCTAGACCTAGCCATGAGGGCTATATGAACACCATTGAGCTCCCCGAAGAGAACAATGTGGTGCCTCTTCGATCCGACACTATTCGGTTGATGCAAAATAGATGCTCATTCCACGAACTTCGATCCGAAGATCCAAACCAACATCTCAAGGATTTCTTAAAACTTGTGGATTCACTTGACCTTGATGTTGCAAATAGGGAAAGAATGCGCCTGCATAAATTTTAATATTCCCTTCGTGATCAAGCTAGCAATTGGATTGAACGTCTTCCAGCAGGATCCATCTCCACATGGGAGGATCTTACTACTCGTTTCCTTGCTTAATTTTTTCCATCAGGAAGGACTGCAAAACTCCGTAACGACATCCTGATGTTCCAACAATACCAAGGAGAGTCTCTTTCTGAAGCATGGACTCGTTTCAAGGACTTACTCCAAAAAGTCCCTCATCATGGCATCGATCTTTGGCTCCAAGTCCAAATCTTTTATGACCATGTTAATCCCGTCACAAGATGAACCATTAACCAATCGGCCAGTGGTAAGCTTCGTGACAAAAATGCCAAAGAATCCTGGGGATTATTACAGGACCTCGCCCTCTATGACAACGAAAGTTGGAACAACCAAAGGGATTTCGCTAAGCTGGTCAAGGCAATCTCTTTGCCTCAAGATTTCCCGAGTACATCCGACCGCCGCCTCATCGAGCTTAAAAATCAAGTCTAACGCTTAATGGAAGCTAATCTTTCTCCTAATCAACCTATTCAAGTGAACAAAATCACTTCTTCATGTGGGATCTACAATGGTCCCCACGACACTCAATACTGTATGGAAAATCTTGAGCAAGCTTTTGTAGATTATGCATCCTCGTGTACCAATGAAGCGGTAGGTAAGTGGTACACTTTCAAACCCAAGCAGAACAATCTTGGTAACACCTACAATCCGTCATGGAAAAGTCACACGAACCTTAGGTGGAGACAACCCCAAAATTCTCAAAATAATTTCTCAAACCCACCCAATAGGTTTCAGCTAAACGGTTCGTTCCCGAATCGCTCCTTCAACAACAATCCTTAAAGTTTTAACAATCAATCAAATATTGAAGGAATAGTGTCTAACTTCATGGCATCTCAAGGCGCTAGATTGTCCAAGTTTGAAGCCGATTTCAAACAACAACAAAGCGAGATGACCAACAAAATTGACACAGTATTGAAGGCCAACATCGACCGAATAACAGGGGCACTTCCTAGCGATACGGTAAAGAACCCGATACTGAATGTTAACTCCACCTCTCTAGTTTTGTCTGCTTGTTCTTGTCCAACAGAAGACCCACAATGCTCAACCCAAATCCATAGCTCGATCAACACTATCACGATATGTCCCGAGTGTCCAGGCAAACTCCAAAACAGCAAGCCAGAAGAAGAAGAGCAAGAAGAGAAAGACAACTCTGAAAACATCAACACCGACCCTTCTTTACCACCTGATCCATCAATTTCATTCATCAACGAAAAAGTCTATAAACTAAATTCATTCTTTGAATCGCTCGGCTTGGTCCCCCAGTCATACAACACAGAATTTGTTTGCACGAAAGGGGATGATGGTGACGTAATGTTTATTGAGATAATTAAGCAGAATGGTGATTCGCACAAGGAGGAACCCGAAGTGGGTAAAAACGCAAGAGTAGGAGAATTAGAGATGGAGTATTTTGACATATTCCCGACCAGGAATGAGCTAGCATATCATAAGTATCTAATGTGTGGTCCAATCCCTTCAATATTTCTGAGAAACCCCATCACCATAGAGGGATGTCCGTCAAACCTTAAAAGACTATGCAACATTAGACATGTGCATGTTGAGAAAGCTTACATTGATCTTAACTCGCCCTTGAATATCATGACCCGAATGTTGTATAATTCGATCATGAAAAGAAAACTTGACCCTAGGGAAAACACAAATGGAGGAGTGAATAATTTCACTGGAAGGATTAAGGGTATGCACGTTTTTTTAGGAAACTTCACTTATGTCATATACTTCATGATTGTTGAGGATATTAGTTCAATCATAGACCCTAGGTCATCACAAGTAATACTAGGGAGACCCTTTATTAAAATATCCAACATGACTCATGACCCACCCGAAGGTGTAGTAAGGTTCACAAACAGGACCGATGAAATTGCCTATAAGATGCCCCATAAGATAGATTAATACAACTCACTATCAGACCTAGAAAGAGAGCACACTAAATCAGTCTACTTTACTAGCGAGGAGGACAAAATAAGAGGGGTGGAGTACGCGATGAGCAAAATATTAGGGTTTTACAAAGAATGTCTAGAACTTGGACCCGAATATGTGACTGGAATTGCTGATGAAGGAGAAGTCACGTAAGGACGCGTGACTTCGAGTCTAGCTATAAGACTCGTAAATAAAGAAAAACGCTTCTTGGGAGGCAACCTAATATTTTATGTTCCCACATTTAGGAGTGTCTTGTGTTTTAATTCTTCTCATTTATTCGTGTATGTTTGAATCAATTTTGTAATCATGCTTTGCTTTGTTTTTACCTTCGTCTTATTGACAATCAAAGGTATTTTGCATTAAATAAGTGTAGGGGAAAATATCTGATTTATAAGAACCAATTCAAACATATTAAATAAATTGTTTAGATTAATTCGCGTCAGTTTCGAGTCATATGATTGTAATAATTAATCCCAGGTTTTATGCAGTGTTTTACACAAGATATAACCAACAAAATTACGTGTAGGAAATTTTTCAAGAAAAATGAAGAAAAAAATCTTTACAGTGGCTGGAGATGGCGTCAGGATTAATCCTAACGGCGTCACGCCCCCAGTCATGTGAAAATTTAAATTTTTTTAATTATTTTCGAAAAATAAATTGTGCAATATCTGAAATTTCTAATTGTCTTATAAACCTGCAGAAACTTATGATTACATCATCACTTTCATCTTATTTTTACTGCTTTAATAGAGTCAAACCCTAAAATCTTGTTGTATATATATATATATATCTTGCCGAATTTGTTCTTGGTGTAGTTCTCTTTGTCTTTGAAGGTTTTATTTGATGAGAAGAAGCTTGAAAGTTCTTAGGAAGTTTCATTAGACGATTCTTAAAGATCGATTTAACCAGTTATCGCATGTTTCTTCTCCATCATTGAGCAAACTAGGGGAGTACTAGTTTTTTTACTTGTTTTCTTTTCCCTTTATTCGTTTTTACGGGTACTTTTAAGAACATTGAGGACAATGTTCAACTTAAGTGTAGGGGGAAATAAGCCTTAGAAACTATTTCTTCAATTGCCATTTGCGTTGTCCTTAAAATGATGGGTAATATATCGAAACATAGCATAGACGGTAATTTTAACCAAAATTTTAAAAAAATTATGACACATACCGATGAAAACCGAGTATTAATAGCGTCTCATGGATAGGAATTTATATGACTAGCACAAAAACCCTCAAAATTCCACCCCAAAAATGTGAGGTTCGCCTTTAGATCTTTAGGAATTCGGGTATCCATTTTTGATACCCAAGATAGTTTATACCTTTAGCTTGTTCGAGTTAAGGTTTGAATGCAGTCATATGTGTCTAATTACGTCGTTAACGAGTGTACGTATGGTCTTTTCCCTTTTCTGGAACATTGTATTCGGTATTAAATTATATGAGTATACTACCCGTAGTGTAAAAAAATTTCCTAGAACTTGTTTTTGTGATGCATCCCGAGACCGCATAGTAAGTATTAGGATTTGCTAGATAAGAGGCACTAGGATTAACCCATGTTTTAAACCTGTAATTGTTATGATGGTCACCTCGATCATATAACTTTCTCCCACACCCGTGCTTCGAACTCATTTGTAGTGCAAGAATCCCCTATGTTAGACAATGAAAACCCCGTAGGTATGATTTATTATTGAGCACAATATATAGATGAAACATAAGCAAACCCTAATGGACCCAAACCCACAAGTCGGGCTTGGGCCTAATTATCCACTAATACTCCCCCGCAGTCCGAGCGGCAAAATCACGAAAGCTCGGACTGGAGAAGTAAACTAGAAAAGAAGAAATAAAGCAAAACAGAACATTAACGTATACAACAAACAAGAACGTGACCTTATCATGTTTTAACAACTCGTGACCTTAGCACGAACGTGACCTTAGCACGATTTAACAACTCATGACCTTAGCATGAACGTGACCTTAACACGATTTAACAACTCATGACCTTAGCATGAACTGACCTTAGCACGATTTAATAACTCATGACCTTAGCATGAACGTGAGCTTAGCATGAATAAAAAATAAAACAAACAACTATAATAATTTTAAAAAAAACAAATAATAAACACACCGTCAAAAAACGATAGCATGATGCTCACTTATCTGTTCTGATTAACCTTTTCCACAAACGAACCAAAAACACTTCATGAATTCAGGTGCTCATTTATCTAAGTGCCTCTCTTTCGATGTTCCTTGTCCATGGGCCCCAAAACCTCCAAAACCATCGCTGCCAAAAACAATTGTTGAATAACCAAACTGAAGATATGATGATGGACACGTATGGCAGTGAATTAGAATAAATAGCTTGGGATATAAATTAGTAGTGGTATAGCAGCAGGAAAGATCATAATGCAAAGATTGCCAAAAGCAATAATCAAACAGGGAAAAGAAGAAAAAAGAAATTAAAAAGTGGCGGCTAGGGATTGACCTGGTGCCTTAAAAGAGGCAGCTCAGCTTAACCCCTAGGGTCTGGGGATCAACCCACTCCGATACCAATTAGAACAAGTGAAAACCCTGTAGTAATATTTTATTTTTGCGCACAATATATAGAGTGGAAACATATACAAACCCGAATACCAAACCCACAAGTCGGGCTTGGGCCTAATTATCCACTAATACCCTAGTGAAATCCTCCGAGCCTATCCTTTTCACAGTTCTCATAATTTTCTGGTTAAGCCGGACTATTAATGAAGAGCATTGTTAACCCTTGAACCAGGTGTTACACCAAAATCGCCTTAGCTTACCTTGTATGTACTTGCATTTAGTACATTATTATTTTAACCCAAGTTAATTATTGAGTACACAGTTGCTAAGTCCTTATCCTTGTAAATACTATTTTGGGACGATTAGGATTCATGGTAGTATTCATCTTATGAAGAATTGGGGAAGAAGTAATTTATTACACCCAATAGAGCTCAATAAGCTCCATGTTATGTTAATCCACCTCAATTCGGGTCATTAGTTAGATTAATATCGAGTTATGTAAAAGTTTAAAGTGTAGGTGTATCTATAAACCCCGCATGATTGATATTAGTATGTTTAAGCAATGGCAGGGTAAAAGTGTACAGAAATATATACGATATAATAATATGTAAAAATAATATATATATATATATATATATATATATATATATAATATTAAATAATATATATATCATATATATGTATATTACATGATATGACATATATAAATATGTATATATATATATACTATATATATATAATATATTATATATACATTATATATATATCTAATATAAACAAATGTATATGTACATATATATAACATATTTATATGTGAAGTCCCTTATGAAACGTTCTTCTATACCTGTTAAAGCTTAGTTAAACTTAGATAAATCCAAACTAACTAATAAGAAACTATGATTTGTGAATACTACAAGTTATGCGGATCTAACTTGCATTACAATAGAAGAACAAGTAATACTACAACTTGAATAATTTGATTGTAAATAATCTGCCTAGTTACAGAATAACTAACTAAAATGGATATGGGTTTGACTGTGAAAATTGAGATCTCTAACTAATGTCGTAGGTTCCTTTTATACACTAAGGAAACCCTAATGGGCTTACAAACCGCGTTAAGTGATCATGCATATCTATTTCTAATATATCTCTGCATATCACATAAGCAGTACTAACTTCTTATACTAACAGTACTAATAAACTAACTAGCAGTACTAACTATAACTAACAGTACTAACTATTACAACTAGTAGTACTAACAACTTAGTTTATATTCTTCAATCTTCAGTAGCACCACAAATCTTCAAATAGCAGTACTAAGTCCATCAGCAATATAACCTTGTAAAGCACTTAATTGCCAAACAATCCTCTCTATCCTCCCTAAACTATACTCTGTATTCTCTTCCCTCCTCTCCTTCTATGATGATTCTGTAACCCCCCCTCTTTCCTAAATCTTTAATTCCTGACTTATCTACCCCCCTTCTACCTTTCCTTCTACCTCTCCCCCTAACTTATGATTTATCTCCAAATCATAAAATTTCTTCAGTATAAGTCATCTTTGATCACCATGGAGTATTGAAGTAATATCCAAATCACTTCTTCATTCTTCTAGTGTGACTTGATAACTTGAGAAGCTCAAATGCATTGTGCTCTCTACTTTCACAGCATCTACTTCCAGTTTCAACATCTTTTGCAGCATTCCTTTGATGAGAAGGAATACCTTTCTTCTCTACTACTCATGTTGAGCAGGTCAAAGTACCATCCATCATAATGTTATGAAGCTCCACACTTCAAATAATTTCCTGCTAAATAGAGTCCAATCCTGCAGATACTCCAAAATTTTCAGCCCTCTCAATTTGGTTTCAAACATTACCTTAAGATCTCCTAAACAACCAAATTAAAAACCTACTAGAGAAGTAACCTTCAAACCTTTCATCACCATTCTGTGCAAATTACCAATCTTGTCTTTTAAAGTTCCTGAGCATGACTGGATAATGATTTGGGTGTAACTATATTCCCATCTGATCAAATTATCTTATAAACATGTAGATCTTCCATATCAACACTCCCTAAGTTCTGAGATTCCCAATCAACTATAGGGTATTTAGCAGACAAAATCTTTGGATCCACAGTCTCTTCTTCATCTGAAACAACTGTTAACCACATTCTTAACTCTTCCTTTTCATGCTCATAGTCTGCAGCTGCTTCTTCATCACTCTTTGCTGATTCGTGTTCCTCTGCAACATCCTCTAGCTTTTTCTTTTTAGCACTTTCTTTACTTTTCTTTTCACCTGCATTTTTCTGACAAGTGTTTTCTTTCTACTTCCCCCAGCTGGCTTGCTACTGCTATCATTCTTCTTTCCACTGTCATTAATCACTTCTGTATCCATTGGTATAAAATCTTGATTCCTCTTTTGCTTAACTTGTGTTTCATCTTGCTTATTAGCTTATTTGAGCTTTTCAGCTTTTAGGATTGCTTAACCTATGGATTTCTTCATAAGTCTTTCCTTTCAGCTGACTGTATTTGTAACCACTGTGTTCTTTAGATAAGTTATCATAAGATTCCTCAACTGAGTCCTAGTAGGTGGTTTACTTCTGATCTCTGCAGCCCTTTGAGCAGCTCTAAACTTTCTTTGTGCTGCTATTGTTTCTACCAAAAATTATGCTATTTCTTTAATGGTAAACTGCCCTCTTATCTCCTGTTGAGCTTTACAGCAAACATAAGCATCTGCATCAATCTAGCTTGAATAAGTAAATCATATTCTTCATAAGTGCAGGCATAGAATGCTATCTCTTGTGCTACTCTTTCTTTTTGTCTTCTTTCTAACTCTGCTAATTCTTCCTCATGAAGTCTTTGAGCTAACTCTGCATCTGCTTGAATTTGCAAATCACCTTGATCTCTCCTCTTGATTTTCATAGGTTCTTCTTCAACCAGTACACCTTTACCTTTGTCTTTAGGATCAATGATTGGAAGAGGTTGAAGTGTTGTTATTGATCTGACAGGTCTGATAGTTCTTAGGAGAGATCTTTCTACATCTGTAATTAACAACCGTCCTTTCTCCTTAGCTTCTGTTCCTTCACTTTAATCAAGTCTGAGCCATTAGCCATAGTAACATTCCTCAGCATCGAAAGATTGTTGATGATGAGGAGGAGTCCTTGGTCAGCAGTACTATAGGTACAGACATACTATCTCCAGTTGTAAGCAGGCATCAACTGTCTCCTCTTCAACATTTTCCATATGATCATCAAGCTCTTCAAAATCCTTATCTGTGAACATTGGTCTTATCTTGTCACTTCTCCTCCCCTGTTTGGATGCATCCTCCTCATCTAAACCATCATCAGAAGAAGTCTCAACTTGTCTGTATTTCCTCCTTCTTGGGTGTGAGATGCTTGACTTCCTTTTTCTTTCTAATTTCTTAACTCTTTTCTTTAGGTTGAGGATCTCCATAGCTTGAGCATCCTTTTCTTTCTCCAAGTCAAGCACATGTTTTGGGGACAGTTTGTACACGAGTAATAAATTCATCTAGTTTCATCTACCCTCATCACTAAGTCCAGTGTGTAACCTCCTTTTGAGAGGTTGAATCATGGGGTGTAGATGGTACATTATCCGTCAATTCAAAAGTTTATTCCATCCTGCCCTCCACACTTCTAGATGTGTGACCCTCTGAGAGAGGTGGTTCATTGGGCTGTTCAAGTACTCTCTCAGACCTAGTCTGAGCAAGAGTATCCCTTATGGTTTCTTGGCGCCTGAGACTACCACCTGATCTAATCCCTTAAAGGAATGTCAACATTAAGCATTGCTGTGGATTGGGTCTTAAAAATGTTATCACTGTCCTGTGCTGCATCTAAGCTAGCAACAGTAGTGATAGCCATTTCCACACTGTCACCCCCTCCTTATGGACAAAAACAGCGGCGCGTCTTGATACCAGCGAGACATAAACACACGCCTAACATCTACAAATAGCGGAGTCTGAGGGCGCAAAACTCGAGAGCCTTCCTTCCCACAACAAACAAAAAACCTGTCGTGTGCTGCGCTGCGAAGAGCGCGCGCGAGAGGAGCACCCGCCCTATCCCAAAAAATAAAACGACCCCCAACCCAAATACACATCGCCTCTGGGGGGTGTGGGGGGGTGGGGGGGGGGGGGGGGGGGGGGGCGCGAGCCATATCGCAATGGACACACACACACACACACACAGAGAGAGCGACGCGTAGTGCAGCGCGAGAGAGAGGTCACACATAGCGAGTCCTTGAGTGGCTGAGGAGGTGCGAGTGAGGTTTTATTAGTGGTGTGAGCCAGTGAGTGAAGCTAGCCTATCTCTAGTTCTCAGATTATACACACATACACCGAGGGGAGGTGAGAATTAATCCGTCTTGATCAATTTAAGATACTACTGCTTAATAATGTTCTTTAGTTTGGAGACTGCATTTGGCGCTGTAACAATAGAATGGATTCACTTTGAGAGGTTCTGAACATTTGGTTGTGAGGTCAGAGGGTGTTGGTTGGGGTTCAGGTATAATGCTGAACCTTCAACCCTTAGTGCTTGGTCTAGCACCAACATAGAGGCAAAAATGGAGTAGTGTTTCTGAAAAATTTACACTTTTCCATGCCCTATTTGGAAAACCTTTTAGTGTGGCAAGGTGTCACATTTGTAACATTAAAAGTTCTGGAAAATCCTTTTAAGTTGATTTATTCAAAAGAGTTGTAAAAACCTTTGATACATTAAAAACGCTTTGAATCAAGTTCCTTAACATACATCAAAAATTAATTTTAAAAAAATAAAATAATTGACCCTTTTCCAGACATATAACTCTGAAGCCAATAGTTGAAAACTCATTCAAGCAGTTGATATTTTGAACTAATCAATGAAGTATGGTATTTATTAGGAATTCCATTGTTGAGAGAATAAATCCTTTTTGAAAAGTAAGTTATTGTTGAAAAGTTGTTCATAATCCCATCAATGAAAGAGAAGGAAGTGTAAGATGTGAATGGGGAAATGCGTGGTAAGATGATCAATGCGGAACGCAAAGATCACCGAATTTAGCTGTGAACGGATAGAGGTAAAGAAGAAAATAATGGAAATGGTCGATATGCAAAGTTTCCAAATTTGTGAATGATGTGGGGGGTGGATTGGTATAAATATGACAAGATGATTTTATTGTAGTAGAGAGTATCGATATTTGTTTCGGTTTTATAAAATTTGAAGGGAATATGATAATTGTGCTGAGTGTGTGATGGTATGTTGGGTTTGTGTGGGTTGTTGATGGTAATAAAATGGAAAGATGTTGTTATTATGAGTGTGGTAGTATGGGTGTGAGATAGGGGAGGGTTAGGTTGTGTTGGATTTAGAGATGATAGATATATGATGGATAAGATAATTTAATTTGTGGAGAAATTTTGGGTGGTTTGTTTAGTAATTGTACATTATAATGTTATGGGAGGGGTGGGGTGGTTATATGGATGGGTGATGTTAGGTAAGTGAGGTGGTAGTTTTGGTTGGGTTTGGTGTGTTGTTATTGAGATAGTGGGGGTGTTTTTGTAATTATTATTTTGAGGGTTTATGTTTGTTGGATTGTTTTATTTGTTGGATTTGTGAATATAGTTGGGGGGAAATTTAATAGTTAAAAGATTTATGTTGGGTGGAGGGTTTTATATGAATCGGTTAGTAGGTTGTTTTGTGATTTTTCGGGGTTGACGACTTAAAGTATATCAGTAAACAAGCAGAATATATGGGAGGACGAGCTTTTGTTGGTGGTGTAATAGTACTAAATTTACGTACTTATAGTTTTTGTTGGCTAACTACCCAGACTTATAAGGTTTGAGAATTATTAAAAGTTGTCGGGTGGGACACTGGATGAGACAATTATTTATTGTCTGTTTGAAATGGTTTTGGAGTGATCATTGTGTTTGGTGGGGGGAAAACTATAATGAATTATTCATATGTGATTTTAAAATATAGTCAAAAATTGTATCAAACAATTAAGCATTAAAATAATTATGTTTAATTTAAAAGGTAGAGCTAGTAAAATGGATATTTGGAGGTGCATATAAGAAATGTTATAAAAAACATAAAAAAAAAAGACTTGAATAGGTTCTAAACAAGTTCTGATCAGTATTATCATTCAAATTACAATAGTATAAAAGACAGTATAATCTCGTGGAAGTTATTGAAGAAAGTAAGATAGTGCATATGTTGGTTTAGAATATACTGTGAGTTATAATAGGTAAAAAATTCTGTTGAATATTAATAAGCTTATAGCAGAGACTAAAAGAATATTGTTAGAAATGTTGAAATAGATGATAAAGAAGCATGTTAATGAAAAAGTGTTTAAAATTTTTGAAGAAGGAAGATATTGTTGGGGTATTACTTAATGATAAAAAAATAATAAAATAGAAAAACGAAACAAAAGAGTCGTTGATGTAATTAAGATAGGTTATCATGGCATTAAAAGCAGAGTTTTAAAATGCTGTCCCTAAATCTAGAAACATAAAATGTGAATGATACATTTTTAGCCATCTTCATGTCCATGCCACTCATGCTATAAGTTGCTCATTACCTGAGATAACATGCATAAAAAGGTCAACACAAAGGTTGATGAAATTCATAGGTTTTGTAATGTAGATATTTTGAATACAAGTTTTAGTGGATATACTGTAGTGCAAGACAATCATCATGGAAACATTATATATTGCATCTAAGCCATGACCAATACATAACTGGGTAATCACCTGTAGTGGGAAATTGGTTAGGGACAGAGTCCACAGTGGAAAAGATAACTTGCAAGGTTACCTAGTTAGGGACAAATAAAGTCGTTTTGGCTACACCCCCCAGCATTTGGAAATACAACGAAGCCGTCACCCCCAATAGATCTATTATCATTTTTATAGAGATTTATTAAAATTAATTTTTTATTATAAATATTATTATTTTTTTCTATCTAATTTATATTTATTTTATTAATTTAATAAATCACAATCTTCGCGTTCACTAGCAATGCAAGTAAAATGATCATAGTATATGTAAATAAAGGCATTGAAGCTACGTAGGTCAATAATATTTCTGGGAGCATACATTTAGAAAACACTTGCATTCATGGTTTACATCAGTATTACATGTTTTATAAAGTATTCAAAAAGATTGAAATATGGGGTTAATGAATTATTAAAGTAGATGGTAAAGCCTTTGAAAAGTAATCACATTGTTATAAGATAAACGAGTATGTAAAAGAGTTTGTAACAAGCATGTATCCCCCTCGCGGGTTTATAAAACATTCAAAAGATTGAAAAGCGAGGCTATGAACTCACCTGGTAGGTAGATGTAATAAATATTCTGAAATGAAAGCTTCACATCACCTTAACACAATCTTAACAGGAAGTTGAAATAGCAATGATAGAAAACAGCCACCGTCATGGCAATCTGATAAATATGTTAAGTCTTAGGAAGATTTGACTCTAAACTTAGTTTTAAGAGTTAAGAGTTTGATTGAAGAGTTTGGAATTATTGTATCACTGTTCGGGCCATCATAATTCAAAAGTCATTCAGTAAACGTTTGTGGAGCTAGGGCACTTTAAATCGTAAACCCAACAACTCTATCAGAACGAAATACCCTGATTGAAACTCCTTAATATGAAGCTCCCTAGTATTGTGATAGGATTATAATCGGTTTTTTTAAATAAAATAGCGTTTTAAAATCAATATCTGAGAAAAGTTAATAGCACGAGAACGTTTAATTAAAGTTATGTCTTTGGTAAGGTTTTTAAACAAGATTATACTTTTCAAAAATGTTACATTTTAGACCCTTGAAGTTTGAAAAGTGCAAAATATACCCCATTGGGTTTGCTACTTTATACGAGTTTGGTCCTTCAAGTTTAAAAGATATAAAAAGTAAACCTTGTACTTTGGAAAGTGACATAATAGACCCATATAGTTATACCTTTGATAAAATGACATTTTCACCACCTTTATGTTAATAAGTTTCACAAAGTTACGATATATACCCCTTGCATGGATAATATTTTACAAAACATGTCCAAATTGCCATGCAAGCTTATTTTAACATTTCAATAGACATTTATATTTATAATAAACTAAAATATGAAGATTTAACGCAACGAA
Organism: Tanacetum coccineum; assembly: GCA_026074375.1. Lineage (NCBI taxonomy): Eukaryota > Viridiplantae > Streptophyta > Magnoliopsida > Asterales > Asteraceae > Tanacetum > Tanacetum coccineum. Next base: position 26,134 of record BQNB010052182.1, read on the forward strand.
AGTTTAGAATAACGATTCGTTAAGCTAGGAAGCAAAACGGGTCAAATTAGGGTTTCAAAACGTAAACGTGCGGGTTTTAAGATCAAATTTCTTCATTAATCAATAAAGTGGTTATTTTAACATTAGTTAAGCATGCTAGGATGATAATAACAATTTTAATCTTTATAAACATTTTAATTTTAAAGAAAAACATAAAAATTAGGGTGTCGTTGTGGGGCGGTATTGGATCAAAATGAGAAAAGAGATGAATTGAGTTATGAAACTTTAACAAGATATATTTAGGATCATATGAACATTATAAGGGTGTAGTAACAGAAGTAGAACATTCAAAACCTGGGTTTGAGCTTCAAGGAGCAAAAATGGTGGAAATGGGTCGTTTCGGGTAGTATTTCCACTCGTACGCCTTGTATCTTGTTCCTGGGGCTTCAAATCTTCAAAGCCTCACTCGCTTATCTTCTTATATATCCTAGATCATATGGACATGAATGTTTGCTCAATTGGGATAAAGAAAGCAATAAGTGGGGATGAGTTAGAATTAAGTATATGTGCTCCTATTTATAGTGTTATCAACACCTTAAGACCAAGAAACTTTGATAACCCGTTTAGACAACAAAGGGGGTGATGTGGAGAGGCTAGGGGATGAGTAAGGAAGGATAGAATGCAAGGTGGAGGTGGTTCTAGACGTTTTAGGGGTGTTTGGTTTGATTTATACATGGCTGTTTTTGGACAGCCAACATCAGTCTCGGTAAAATGGTTGCCATTTACAAACCGTAATTCCGTTGAAGCTCAAACCACCGAGAATTGTTAGATATTTGAGTCCTCTACAACGTTTAGTTTTACATATTTGTGGTTACTATAAAAAATTTAGAGATAATAGCCATTTACTATAGGTGTGGTGCATAATCTGCGTACCTGTTGCCATATTCGGCTGTAACTAATTCCATACCGACGTCGAATATGGGTTGATTCCACTGAAAAAATGATCACAAGACATAGGGCGACATCCTAGTGTTTTCACTTTAAGATCCAAGATCCTATTGAATATTTCTCAAATCCTATGTTTTTATAGACTGATCCGATACTTAACTAGGAGGGCCCTAGTTTAGGTTTTAAGGTTAAAAACTAGATTAGGGTTTTCTGGGTTTAAAACTTGAATATTGTTGTTTGATAATGATAAATGTGATAGGATATGATTTTTAGTGTTGTAATTTAAGTAATTACAACTTATATGAGTGTTGGTATTTGGTTATGATGATAAAAACCAAGAAACACTTCATGATTTTGTTACTATTTTGCTCGGGTTAGGGTTTCTAGACTTTTGAATTAAGGATTTTGATGTAAAAATGTTTTGAAAGCTTATATGAGAAAATAATTAGAGTTTTTGCACATATGTACAATTTAGTGTAGTAGCTTGCACAAGAGTGGTATGTGTAAAATACTGAATGAAAACCGAGGTTAAAACGTCTATTTATTAAGAGATCATGCTTAATGAATTGAAATTTGTTTTTAGGAACTTTACTTTTGATTGGAGGAGTTTATATTTCAAATGAGAATTAATTACTTGTACAAATCTTTAGTAGTATTTGTGCATACACGATTTAGATGTTTATCCTTTCATGATTTTAGGGCTTTAGTAGGCATAAACGGTAACGGTTTAAAGCCCGTTTTGATATAACGTTGCGAATGGTACATTATAGGAATAATGTACTTTGTAATAAGGATATAAAACATTGAATTGACATATTATGATATTTACTTGACATATATGAAGACAGGATTGCCATAGATAGGTTGCGTGAGCTCGTCTACTTTAGTTATGTAAGTTACATGACATACTAAGATATTGACAATGCAAGTAATGTAATAAAGCGAAAAATTTCCCCGTATAATTGTGATCATAGTAAAATAGGTTGATGAAAATTCTTGGGTTGTTATAGTCTCTACCCTAGCAGAAATCTCGTCCCGAGATTTAATTGAAAGTTATAGTGATATAGATGTAGGTACTAGGCATGAATTTGATCTTTATGTTAGGCTAATCAAGGTCACAAGTCCACGTGTGTGATGCATTTATAATTATGTTGCGCACCATAATTATAATTACCTCCTTTCACCACGTTTTACTTTTTTTCAATATCACACCTCTTATGACAAGCCAATAGAATTTTCTTTAGATCCTGAAGAACCTGGATGAAATACTTCAGATTACGGAACCTGTGGGTCATAAGGCCTACCAATGCTTCTGCTCGCTAACAGTTTGTAAAGAATCGTATTCATTTAACCTTTAAACGTCAACATCGAATATGAAATGCTATCACACGTCTTGTCAAAATTTCATACCTATTGTGTATTGAAATCATATTGGCATTGTATAGATTCATGTGTGTTACCTTGTTATTAATGTTGCAGAATAAACAGGAGAATTTTAGAATACGGAGATCATGGAATGAGTGATGTCAAGGAATGATTGTAAGAGAGTTGCTAATCACGTGAGATACAGATTTTGAAATGAACAGACGATGAAGGTAATGAAGGTAATAATGAATGAAGGTAATAATGATAATGATTAAGGATTGTTTGTACAAACGAATTGAAAGAAACTTGTTTGTACGTATGTTATATACTTAAGCCTACTTATTTATAATTGACACTTACAAAAAGAAGCGTTCAACTCCTTTAACTGAGAAGTTATAAATTCATAGTACGAGATTCATAAGTTCCCTTATTCAAATGAAGAAGTGACTTAATCCATTTTCAATAAGATGAACATAGAAATCGCTTACCCTAAGCATAAAAACACACGATATGGTAATGTGTAGAAAATGAAGATGATCAGAATTGTTAGATAATATTGAGATGTGATTGGTACTACGCCCATAGAAAATCGAGGATATAATTTATTTTCAAAGGTAATGAGGAGAGTCTTTCAGAGTTAAACCTGATAGAATTGACGAGTTTTGATACCAACCAGATAACAAGATGTAACGAATATAACTTTATTAATTTCATGATAAATTTTACTAATGAACACTCTAAAAGAGTTGATACTTATGTACAGTCTCAGATTTGTTGAGAGATAGAGTGATGTTTGGAAACAAAAGTCTTAGTTCCTACAGTTTCTAGTCTGATGGCCTACTTTGTGGCAATTCTGACACCTGACGGTGCACGATCCTGTGTGATGTAGAGTACATTTCCTACAAAGGGGATGAGGTCCATTATATCCACGGTTTCCATTAGCCTTGAAGATTTCCTGTCTTCCATTTTGCTGCGGATGGTGATCATTGTTTGCGGTATGTTATTGTTTATGTTATCTGAGGTAGTTATTTTTGTTAATAGTTATTTTTGGATGGTTTATTAGTGTTGCGATCAATTTGGGGTATTTGTCTGTTGTCACGATTATATTGAATAGTTGTATGTTATTGGATAGGTGTTTGTTGGTGGTGGTTGTTCCTTCTATCATTAAACTTTCGGTTTGTGATCAATTGGTATTCTTTCACAGAATTACACTTATTATTTGGACCATTAGCCTGTGAGCTAGTGGTGGCTTTCTTCCATAAAGTTTGTGTTTTGAAGCATACGTTTCCTTCATTCTTGGCGGCAATCCCAATCGATGAAAGCTTCCAAAGTTTTCTCGGTGTTTGGTAACCATATTCGTGCAAAAAACGGCTAAATTCCTGGAGACTTCTAAGTATAAGTCTTGAGATCACTTCCATTTACAGTCAGACCATAAAATTCATCTTCCATTTTCTTGATCTCAGTTCGAGGACAATACTTGTTCGTCAGAAGCCTTTTTAACTCAGTCCAGGTGATTTGATTAGCTTGCTCTATTCCCATAGGCTGGGCATATGCATTCCACCAGGACAAGGCATCATCAGTTAAAGTACCAGTAGCAAATGTTACTTTATTTTCCTCAGCACATCTGCTTCGAGAGAATACTGATTCGGTTCGTTCAAACCAGCGAATAAGGCCTACTGCTCCTTCCGTACCATTAAAGTAGAAAGGTTGACAGCTGATAAACTCTTTGTAGTTTCCCGTTTTCACTGCAGGAGTTCCAGTAAGATTGGTGTTCCTGTTGGGATTACTAGCACTTGCCATGGCAGCAGTCTGTGCTTCCAAGGCTGCAGTAAAATCAGCAATCAGTTGCCGGATGACATCCAAAGTTATGGCTGGTGTTTCGGATGTTGATGTCCTTTTGGGAGGCATTCTATCAACATAAGAGAACATGTAGTAAGAATGACATCACAAGTTTAGAAAGGTAATATTTAAAAGAAAATGTGATGCTTAAAATGCTTAAAGAGAAATGCTTATTTTTGAATTTTAAGCGCTTAGGTCTTCTGCATCTTCTTAGATTCAACATTGCCACCAAATCTACTCTTGATAGCAGCCCACAGAGACTTTGCATCCTTTATTCCATGGAACCTCAGTTGATACTCATCAGGAATAGCCAAAAGCAAAATGCTTTTAGCTTTTCTTTCTCTTTGTCTTTGTAATAGTGCTTGAGCAGTCTTTGGAGGTACTTCAGTTTCAACACCATTTTCATCAGTTGTTACTTGTATAGGACCATCACCATTCAAGATCACTTGCCACAAACTATAATCTGTGTTAGTGAGATACTGCTCCATCCTCATGCTCCAAAGGGTATATTCACCCTTCTTGAGGATAGGAAGTTTTACAGTAGACACCATTTGAGGAGATTCTACTGGTGCTATTTGTGTTGCAGGTTCTTCACCAGACATTGTGTATTATAGGAAGAGATCTAGATCTGATAAAGTTCTTCTTATTCAGAGTTTCTCCACAAGCTCTGATACCACTTGTGAAGTCCCTATGAAACGGGTCTTCTTTAGCCTGTTAAAGCTTAGTTAACTTAGATAAATCCAAACTAACTATATGAGAAACTATGATTGTGAATACTACAAATTATGCGGAATCTAACTTGCAATACTAAGAAGAACAATTAATACTAAACTTGAATATATTGATTGCAAATATCTACCTAGGTTACAGAATAACTAACTATAAATTGATATGGGTTTGCTGTGAAAATTGATATCTCTAACTATGTCGTAGGGTTCCTTTTATACACTAAGGAAACCCTAATGGGCTTACAAACCGCGTTAAGTGATCATGCATATCTATTTCTAATATATCTCATGCATATCACATAAGCAGTACTAACTTCTTATACTAACAGTACTAATAAACTAACTAGCAGTACTAACAATAACTAACAGTACTAACTATTACAACTAGTAGTACTAACAACTTAGTTTATATTCTTCAATCTTCAGTAGCACCACAAATCTTCAAATAGCAGTACTAAGTCCATCAGCAATATAACCTTGTAGAAGCTCTTAATTCCCAACAATCCTCCCCTAAACTTATGATTTATCTCCAAATCAGCAAGTTTCTTCAGTATAAGCATCTTGATCACCAGGAGGATGTATCCAAACACTTCTTCATTCTTCTAGTTGTGACTTGATAAACTTGAGAAGCTCAAATGCCATTGTGCTCTCAGCTTCAGCTTCTAGCTTCCAGTTCAACATCTTTTGCAGCATTTCCTTGATGAGAGGATACCTTTTCTCTACTAGCATGTTGAAGCAGGTCAAAGTACCATCCATCAATAATGTATGAACTCCACAACTTTCATATAATTTCCAGCTAATTAGAGTCCAATCCTGCTGATTACTCCAAATTTCATCCTCTGCATTTGGTTCAAACATTACCTTAAGATCTCCCTAAAGCAACAAATTATAACCTTCTGGAGTAGTGTCTTCAAACCTTTTCATCACCAATCTGTGCAAATCTACCAAATCTTATCTATTAAATTTCCTGAGCATACTGGATAATGATTTGTGATAACTAGTATTCCCATCTGATCTAATTATCTTATAAACATGTAGATCTTCCATATCAACACTCCCTAAGTTCTGAGATTCCCAATCAACTATAAGGTATTTAGCAGACAAAATATTTGGATCCACAGTCTCTTCTTCATCTGAAACAACTGTTAACCACATTCTTAACTCTTCCTTTTCATGCTCATAGTCTGCAGCTGCTTCTTCATCACTCTTTGCTGATTCGTGTTCCTCTACAACATCCTCTAGCTTTTTATTTTTAGCACTTTCTTCACTTTTCTTTTCACCTGCATTTTTCTGACAAGTGTTTTCTTTCTACTTCCCCCAGCTGGCTTGCTACTGCTATCATTCTTATTTCCATTGTCATTAATCACTTCTGTATCCATTGGTATAAAATTTTGATTCCTCTTTTGCTTAACTTGTGTTTCATCTTGCTTATTAGCTTATTTGAGCTTTTCAGCTTTTAGGTATTTGTAACTAACTGTGTTCTTTAGATAAGTTATCATAAGATTCCTCAACTGAGTCCTAGTAGGTGGTTTACTTCTGATCTCTGCAGCCCTTTGAGCATCTCTAAACTTTCTTTGTGCTGCTATTGTTTCTACCAAAAATTATGCTCTTTCTTTAATGGTAAACTACCCTCTTTCTTCATGTTGGAGCTTTACAGCAAACAAAGCATCTGCATCAATGCTAGCTTGAATAGTATCATATTCTTCATAAAGTGCAGCCATAGATGCTTTTTCTTGTGCTACTCTTTCTTTTTGTCTCCTTTCTAACTCTGTTAATTCTTCCTTATGAAGTCTTTGAGCTAACTTTGCGTCTACTTGAATTTGCAAATCACCTTGATCTCTCCTTTTAATTTTCATAGGTTCTTCTTCAACCAGTACACCTTTACCCTTGTCTTTAGGATCAATGGTTGGAAGAGGTTGAAGTGTTGTTATTGATCTGACAGGTCTGACAGTTCTAGAAGAGTCTTCTACATCTGTAATAGCAACTCCTTTCTCCTTAGCTTTCTGTTCCTTCATCTTTATCAAAGTCTGAGGCATTGGCATAGTAACATCCTCATCATCAAAGACTGTTGTTGATGAAGGAGGAGTCCTTGGTTCAGCAGTACTAATTGTTACAGCAGCAGTACTAACTCCAGTTGTAGCAGCATCAACTGTCTCCTCTTTAACATTTTCCATATGATCATCAAGCTCTTCAAAATCCTTATCTGTGAACATTGGTCTTATCTTGTCACTTCTCCTCCCCTGTTTGGATGCATCCTCCTCATCCAAACCATCATCAGAAGAAGTCTCAACTTGTCTGTATTTCCTCTTTCTTGGGTGTGAGATGCTTGAATTCCTTTTTCTTTCTAATTTCTTGACTCTTTTCTTTAGGTTGAGGATCTCCATAGCTTGAGCATCCTTTTCTTTCTCCAAGTCAAGCACTTGTTTTGATAGTTTTGTACACAGAGTAATCAATTCATCTAGTTTTATCCTACCCTCATCACTTCCAGGTGTGTAACCTCCTGTGAGAGGTGAATCATGGGGTGTAGATGGTACATTATCCGTCAATTCAAAAGTTTGTTCCATCATGCACTCCCTACTTCCAGATGTGTGACCTTCTGAGAGAGGTGGTTCATTAGGCTGTTCAAGTACTCTCTCAGACCTAGTCTGAGCAGTAGTACCCCCTATGGTTTCTTGGCGCCTAGGACTGCCACCTGTATCTATTCCCTAAGGAATGTCAACATTAAGCATTACCGTGGATTGGGTCTTAAAAATGTTATCACTATCCTGTACTGCATCTAAGCTAGCATCAGTAGTGATAGCCCATTTCACACTGCCACCCCCTCTTTATAGACAGCCTCATCTGCTCCATGGTCTAGAGGCACACTAGTCTGAGGTAACTTAGTGTCCTTTTTGGTTCTCCTATGTTTTTGAGTCTTTCTTTTTCTTTGATAAGTAGTTGGAGATGGAGGAATTTACTCATTGTGAGCTTCATGAAAAACAATTTGAGATACTGTAGTTTGATGTGCTTTAGTTTGGGGTGCTGCAGTTAGAGTTGTTTCAATATGAAGTGATGCAATTTGATGTTCTGGGACATTTGGTTGTGAGGTAGAGGGTGTGGGTTGGGGTTCAGGGTGTATTGTTGAACCTTCACCCTTAGGTCCTTGGTTTTGCACCAACATAGAGGCAAAAAGTGGAGTAGTGTTTCCTGAAAAATTTACACTTTTCCTTGCCATATTTGAGAAAACCTTTTTAGTATGGCATGGTGTCACATATGTATCATTAAAAGGTTCTGGTAAATCTTTAAGTTGATTATTCAAAAAGAGTTGTAAAAACCTTGGATACATTAAAAACTTCTTTGAATCCAAGTTCCTTAACATACCATAAAAAATTAATTTAGAAAAAATATATTTTTGACCCTTTTCCAGACATATAACTGCTGAAGCCAAATTAGTTGAAAACTCATTCCAAGCAGTTGATTTTGAACTTATGCAATGAAGGATGGTATGTATTAGGAATTTCCATTGTGGAGAGAATGAACCTTTTTGAAAAGTAAGTTTTGTTGAAAGTTGTTCATATCCCATCAATGCAAGGTTTTTAAAATTTTCATCATATGTGAGGCAAGTTATACCATCCTCATCATTAAAGAGAAGATCACTTCTCACTAATGATTCTGATATAACCACAGCCTTGCCATCAACAATAGCATATATTTGCTTCACATAATTGATTGTTTTGGAAGTAGCAGTGTTCCAAAACTGTTCAATATAAGAAGCATAGATAGTAGGACTTACAGTGAGAGCATAGTTGATTGAACATGTAGAGAGGAAGTCTACTATCTGATGAAACTCTGCATTCTCATCACTCTTTTCCAAACAGGCTACCATATTGTGTTGATCGACAAATTTCAAATCAGCCATTTAGTGAGTGATTGATGAAAAAGATTCTGGGTTTAAGATCGTTGATGAGAGTATGAGGGTTTGTAAAAGTTAATTGAGATATTATAAAGAGCACATAGGGTTTTGATTTGACCGACTTAATAAGCTTGAATCTTTAAGAGGAAGAAATCTTATAAGGAAAAGAAATATCAAGAATTTTCCAAATCATAGACCCCTATATGCAAGTTGTTGGCAGAAATATCTCAACGGTTATAATTAATTAATGAAAATCTGTTATGCCTCTAACAGTAGTAATGGTAACAAGTAACACTAAGTTAGGCTAGCAGTACTAAGTTTGTGCTAGTAGTACAAACTTTCATACTTATAGTTTTTGGCAAACTACCAGCCATCAACGGATTTGAGAATTCTTTACCAGTTGTCGTTTTCCCTAGAATAGTCAATTATTTATTGTCTGTTAGACATGGTGAATTAATGACCATTTGTTATGCGGTGTAAACCAATCATGTGAAACATTAGCAGTATTAACAGAGTCACCAGCATTCTCACCAAATCAACATAACCATCATTAATCAAATAACCTTGAAGCTCTAAACCTGCAAAATGTTAGTTCCAAACATAGAGAAACATAATCCAAAACATCTTGCATAGTGCTCATAATAACTGACAGTATTAACATTTAAGCTTAGCAGTACTAAGTATCAGTTACTAGTATTAATCTATTTTCATCACTTGGCAGCTCTTGCACTCCATTCTAAGTATCCATGTTGTATAATCCACTGCATTTATACACATAGTTCCATATAGCTTTTCCTCAAACAAAGCTTCTAGCAGCTACAACAATACTCAAGTACACAGTAGCATTAGCTGAACCTAGCAGCACTAACTTTTGTACTAGCAGTACAAAGTTTTACCCAGCAGTATCAACTAAGCCCAGCAGTATTAAGAAACATGACATCATATTTACCCTTCAATACTAACTCAAACCTCATTTGTGTATAATCCTCTATACCTATACACAAATAACCTCCCCTTAATCCATGCTTTAGGGATTAAGCATACCAATGCTTGCAATCAAAAACTGAAACCTAGTCACATCAAAGGCTTTAGTAAGAAGATCTGCAACATTGTAGTCTGTATGTATCTTGACCATTTCAATCAACTTTTTCTCATAGGAATCTCTAATGAAATGATGCCTAATCTCTATATGCTTTGTTTTAGAATGGTAGACAGGATTCTTGACAACACAAATGGCACTCTCATTATCAACATGAATCTTTGTCTGCATAAAGTTATATCCATAATCTAACATCTGATTTTGGATCAAAAGCACTTGACCACAATAGTGAAAAGCAGTAATATATTCAGCTTTAATAGTTGAATTAGCCACCACATTCTGCTTTTTACATTGCTAAGAGATTAACCTTGAACCAAGAAATTGACAACCTCTTGTTGTGGATTTCCTGTCTAAACTGGCACCTGCATAGTCACTGTCTGAAAAAGCTTCCAATATAAAAGGAGAGTCCTTAGGATACCAAAGGCCCAATTTGGGTCGACCTTTTCGGTATCTAAAGATCCTTTTTACTGCATTCAAGTAGGAAACTTTTGGTTGAACTTGAAATCTTGAGCATGCACAAACTAAGAACATAATATCTGGTCTAGAGGATGTAAGATACATCAATGACCTAATCATTGACCTGTACAAATGGATATCAACATCCTCACCATCTTCATCTTTTGTCAAATCCTTGTTAGTTTCCATAGGAGTACTGGTTGTCCTTATACTAGAAAAACCATTTTTTTAAGATTTCACCAACATACTTGTCCTGACTAATGAAGATCCTATCCTCTTTCTGCTTGACTTGTAAACCTAAGAAGAAAGTGAGCTCTCCCATTGAACTCATCTGGAACCTTTTGTGCTTATTTGCTCAAAATCCGTACACAAAGACTTTTTAGTGGAACCAAAGATGATGTCATCTATATATACTTGTACTAGTAGAATATCACCCTTGACTCTCTTTATGAACAAAGTCTTGTCAAATTGTCCTCTGTAGAATCCATTGTCCAACAGATAGGTAGAAAGAGTCTCATACCAAGCTCTAAGAGCTTGGTGTAGCCCATATAGGGCTTTCTCCACCTTGTAAACTTTTTCTCAAAATTCTAGATCCACAAAACCTGAAGGTTGGCTAACATATACCTCCTATTTAATAGTACCATAGAGAAAGGTACCTTTGACATCCATCTGGTACACAAGAAAATTTATGAATGATGCATAGGCCAAAAATAACCTGATTGCTTCAATCCTAGCAACAGGAGCAAAAACCTCATCATAATCAATGCCTTCTTCTTGTTTGTATCCTTGTGCTACCAGTCTGGCTTTGTTTCTGACTACTATACCCCGTTCATATTTCTTATTTCTATACACCCACTTTGTACCAATAGCCTTCTTGCCATAAGGTAGGTCAACTAGTGTCCAAACCTTCTGAATTTTGAACTGAAGCAGCTCTTCTTGCATTGCTTTAACCCAGCTTTCATCATCAAGGGCTTGAGCTATTTTTGTGGGTTCTTGCTGAGAGAGGAAACAGGCAAATAAGCAGTTTTGGAAATCTTTATGATTTTTCCTTCTCTGTTTTTGGATGTAGCTAATCATAGCATGTTCTCCAGAACTCTTCTTTGTCATGCCCCTTGTTTGTACTACTGATCTTGGATCTCTAATTATTTGTGTACTCTAGTTGAAGGAATAGGACTGACAACAGCTGAAGGTTCCATGTTGTTGAAATCAGCCTCTGCACCCATAACTTGATCAGCATAAGGAGAACTGTAAGTGTCCAAATCTTCATCATCATAAGTAGTGCCAAAAATGCCAGTATTTTGAACTTCAGCAGTATCCTCCAAATCAGGCATGAGAGGATCATCTAGAAAGGATCCACCAAGAGGAACAAATGATGATCCAGCATCATTATAAATTCTTGATACACTAGCAGCATTAACTGGTGTGCTAACAGTATTAAAACTATTAGTGCTGCTGACTTTAGTAGCCTTCCCAGAAAGATTTTGCCTGTTACATTGTGCTTCAAACTCTTTTCTAACAGCACCTGATTGCTTTGTAGCCTCCTTCTCTTGATCCATCATCTTATCAAGAACATTCTTCAAGGCTTGTTCATTCTCACTTGCTGGTTTTTGTATAGGAGATTCACTAGCAGAATCATCAGCTGTATTATTTTCATTTGAGCTCTTGTAGCTTGAAGAGATAGAAGACCAAAATGGAAACACAATATATTGTTGAGTAGACACATTCTTTTCTTCAGATTGTCCAGCATCAACACTTTGCTTCAAACCTGTATTAGCATTAGCTTCTTGTGGACCTGCATTTTTGTTAGTTTGATTCCCTGCAGTTACTGGTTGATAATTCATAGAATTTGTTAAGGAATCAATGTCAAAAAGCTAGTTAGGTCCTTGTCCTGCAGCATTTGGTTTATTTTCAAGAAAGTTTACATGCAAACTCTCTTCAACTTTTCTGGTTTGAGAATTAAATACTCTGAAAGCTTTGCTATTTACAGAGTACCCCACTAAAAACCCTTCTTCATCCTTCCCATCAAATTTGCCTAAGGGGTCTAGGGTATTTAGGATAGTAACAAGACATACAAAAGGTCTCATGAAACTTATGCTTGGTGGTCTGCCAATTATAAGTTCATAAGGTGTCTTGTTATAAGGCTTGGTTACTAAAACCCTATTCAGAACATAACAAGCAGTATTAACTGCTTCAGCCCAAAAGACAGTAGGCAGAAGTGAGTCTGCTAGCATAGTCCTAACTGCCTCAATCAGAGTCCTGTTCTTTCTCTCAGCAACTCTATTTTGTTGTTGAGTTCTGGTAACACTAAATTCCCTTTTTATCCCTTTTAATCCCTAGAATTCATTCATTTCCCTGTTTTTGAATTATGTCCCATTATCACACCTGATTACTTTAACCTTATGGTTTAATTGGTTTTCTATTTATGTTATGAATCTCTTAAGAATCCCACTAGTCTCATCCTTAGAGGCTAAGAAGAAAACCCAGCTAAACCTGCTCAAGTCATCAGTCACTACAAGGCAATATGTCTTATGGTTGATACTCCTAATAGATGTTGGACCAAATAAGTCCATATGCGACATCCGTAAGGGTTGGCTGATAGAGCTCATAAGTTTGGCCTTACAGGAGGCTTTGTGTTGCTTTCCCTTCTGACAAGCAACACAAGTATGGTCATTTTTAAAAGTCTTTGAAGGAAGACCTCTTACAAGGTTTCCCTTCACAAGTTTATTCATTGTTTTAAAATTCACATGACCCAGCCTCCTATGCCATAATTTAGACTCATCAATTGTGGCTTTTGCAAATAAACAAGTTAAATCTCCAGAAGGAACAACATTCTTTAAATTAAAGCTGTACATATTGCTTTGCTTGGGAACTCTAAGCGGTACTTGGCTTGCATCAAGTAGCTTAAAATTAGGAGACAAAACAAGACATTCAGTTTCAGTGAAAAGAACATTGTTTTTCTTGTCACACATTTATGAGACAGAGAAAAGATTAAACTTTAGTTCTTTGACAAAAAACACATCTTCAAAGTCTAACTTAACTGTCCTTAGAGTTATCTTACCACCTCTAGCACTTCCACCAAAGGCAACAAAACCCCCCATCAATGTCTTGATAGTCAATAAGGAAGTCTTTATTCCCTGTCATGTGCCTGGAACATCCACTGTCAAATATTCCTTTGTTCTTCAAAGCTTGTTGTGGATTTCTCTACACAAAAGTAAGAGAGTCAGTGTCTCTTAGGGACCCAAGCCACTACTGACTTGAGTCTGCCTTGTGGATCTATATAATTTACTCTTTTTGAGACCCATGATCCACTATTATTTTTGGAGACATTTTTTAAATCATTCATTTTAGGTCTCCAAACACAACCTGCTGAGGCCTTAACAGCAGTGACCCCATTTCCCTTAACAACACTAATTGCTATTTGCCCAGCAGTACTAACACCATTTACTCTGACAGTATTAACTTTTTCATTTGAAATCCTGGTATTTGGTGATGTTGGTTTATAAAAAGACCTTCTAATAGGTAAATGAGACTTATGAAAAGCATTTGTTCTTAATTTTAAAACATTCACTTTATTTGTATGGGTAGCAGTATTAACTGGTCTGAATGTACTAGTTGATGCTGTTGCTCTTAGAGAGCTTTTCTTGGCAGTACTAACTTGTACTTTTCCAGACCTTGTTAAGACTGCAAATGGAATAAATTTATTTTGATGATTTATTCTCTGAATATTATTCCAAACTGGTCTAATTTACCCTTTGACCAATATTCTTTCCCATATTTTTCAAAACAGACTTTTTAGCCATTCTTTTTTCATGAAAATCACAGTCTTTTATCAGATGGCTGTAATTGCCACAAACAAAACAGGCTTTCTTTGTAGACCCAAATCCTAACCCTAATTTTTGAGTCATTTTCCCATTCCAATCTCTTCTATCTACCTTAGGATTTTGAGTGGTTATCCTAGGTTTTTCAGCTTGTTTAGGTTTAACAGATTCATTCTTAGCATTAGTAAACTCAATCTTTTTAAAACTAGGTTTGTCTGTTGCTTACAAATCATTAGATTGAAAAATATCCTCATCATCATCACTAACCCAATCTTCAATGATAACTCTACCAGGCCTAACAGATTTAACTTTCGGCATTTCTACACTAGTATTGCTAGGTAGAGTGATACTTGTTTC
>BQNB010052183.1:0-40614 GCA_026074375.1 Tanacetum coccineum
TACCGTGGTCGGTTCTTATTGACACTATTATACATCCTAATTGGTTTTGGATTTTCTTACTAAATATTTTGAATTGATCAAAAGCTTCGGTTTTATCCTTAAGAAATCTAGTCCAAGTGTACTTAGAGTAGTCATCTACTATGACTAAGGTGTAGCGATTTCCTCCGTAACTCCGTACGGCGGATGGACCAAAAAGATCAATGTGGAGAAGTTCTAAGCATCTAGTTGTTGAGACTATGTTCTTAGCTTTGTGACTAACGTGAGCTTGTTTTCCAATTTTGCAAGCATCACAAAAATGTTTATCAAACTTAAACTTAGGTAAGTTTCTAACTAATTCCTTAGAAGCTAACGATTGAATGAGACGCATATTAGCGTGACCTAATCTCCTATGCCACAATGTGGAGTTTTCATCAATCGTTGCAAGACATATTTTGTGTTAGCCTTAATTATATTAAGTCAAACAAGAATGTTATCGGTCTTAGAAAGTTAAACTAGGTCTTGTATTGTAATAGGCTAGTCGAGTTCAACGGGCTTGGATTGTAATCTAATATTGTCCATGTTTCGGGCTCAAAGCCCAAGTTAAACCAAGCCCGACCCGTTTAGAAAGCCCAAGTGCCAAGCTAGTAAGACATGGGTATAAATATCCCTTCACCACACTTGGTGAAGGGTGTTGGTTACATTTTCATTCATTTTATAACTCACCATTTTTCTCTAATCTAATCTTCCTTTCTTGTTTTCTCTCTCTACTTTCTCTCTCTAAGATCTCTTCTTATTTTCTAGCATATTGGTAAAGATTATTGTTGTGTAATGGATTAAACTTGTGGGATAACATGTGGTATCACTCGCCAAGGGGTGTTTAGTGTTTGTTTTGTGAAAAATTCATGGGTTTTTTTGTTGGTTAAAAAAAAGCAAGAAAAAAAATCAAAGCTCGATCTTTGTTTCGTGGTTAAAAGTGTAAAGAACTTTTTGTTACAACCCTTTTTCGGCTTAGATCACTTCCTTGCATCATTACTAAGTAGTTTTAACATCATTTCGTAGCTTACAAGAAAGTTTGAAGATTTTTTCTTGGCTGCGTTTTGCCTATCTGAAGGGGTGTTCGTTGTTGCGTTTTGCTTAAAAAGTCACTGCGTTTTGCTTCCAAAGTCATTGCGTTTTGCTCAAGTCATTGCGTTTTGCTCAAGTCATTGCGTTTTGCTTCCAAAGTCATTGCGTTTTGCTTAAAAAGTCACTGCGTTTTACGTAAAAAGTCACTGCGTTTTGCTTCCAAAGTCACTGCGTTTTGCTAGAAGATCTTGCGTTTTGCCAAGGACAGTTTGCATTTTGTCTCAAGGTTCTATTGTCCATTAAACCTTTTTATGTCCATTTGAAAACCCATGCGTTTTGTCTCAATGGACGATTCCCGCGAACTGGTGGTATTTGACCGAGCATTTGGGAATCTATTTATCATTCGCTAATCAAAACATAACGATCAAGACAAACAAACTTGAAGGACTTAGAACAACAATTTTGGACTTTAACATACAATCCAATCAAACCAACATTCAACTTAATTATACTTGAAACGTCAATTAAATTATTCATTCACGTTTTCTTCCCCCCCCCACCCCCCCCCCTTGATTTTGTAAAATCCCGCAAAAGATACGATTCCTTTTCTCGTTTTAATCAAAAATTTGTAAAATCCCATGAACATTTAATTATTTTAAAACCACAATCAATCACTTCATAACACTTAAAATCCCTGATATCCATTTATAACAACAATCAGCAAAATGTCAAATCCAAAAACCAATTTGCAAACTCAATCAACGAATGCTCTTTTATAATGCTAACATGGAAGCGGGTAGCAAAGATCGCCACCAATGATAGCACCGGTAATACGTTCAGTGGAAATCTCGAATCAAGAGATACATTGACACCAAACCTAACATGAACTCATCACCATTGTCTACCAAATCTACCATACACGTATCAATGGGCCTGAGAAAACAATTCCAGTTTACTGAAGGTAGATCTGAAAACAACAACAAAGAGTATATGGAGAACTATAAGAATGTTTCACAGACACTACAAGATCAACTGAATCCGAAGCTAGAAGCGTTCAGATCATACTCCCAGGGATAGATAACATATCTACTCTACATCCGATGCAGTCCGAATGCATGTGAAATGTGGAGAAGCCCATTGAAAGGTTGAAACCAGGTGAATCAATAATGTCTCAAGATCTTGAAACTAATTTATATTGGGAGTATTTGGAAAATTCACATCACGATTTGAATCAACTTGAATCGTAATACTTACAATTTTACAAGATGATGAATGAGCTTGTCAGAAATCCAGTGTCCAGTTACAAATCATCAGTGAATGTCCAGTTCTACTTCAACTACAACCAAATGGCAAAGGTTTGTGACACTTGTTAAGCAGAGTCAAGAGCTGAAGACTGTCTCCTATCACAAACTTTATGACATTCTGAAGCAACACCAGAATGAAGTCAATGAGATAAGAGCTAAAAGACTAGCACGTACTGCTAATCCACTTGCACTTGTTGCTCAACAACAACCAGTTACCATCATCAAAACCATCCTACTCAAAACACTCAATATTCCTCCACCAGATCACAACAATCTACCAGAAACAGAGGAAAAGCAATTGTTACATCTTCTGCTCCTACTTACGATCCAGAACCTGCTACGGTTACTGAAGATGATGAAATGTCAAAGGAAAAGGAGATTGACAAACTCATGGCTTTAATTTCCCTCTCGTTCAAGAAAATCTACAAACCTACCAACAACAACCTCCGAACATCATCAAACACCAGTCGAGCTAATCAAGATAATTCTCCAAGAACTAACAGAGGAACTGGGTATGATAATCAGAGGGCAATTAATGTTGCTGGGGCTAGGGAAAATGTAGGTACTCCGGTAGTGCAAAAGTCTGGGATTCAGTGTTACAACTGCAAGGAATATGGGCATGTTTCAAGGGAATGTCAGAAACCAAAACGAGTAAAGGATGCAGCTTATCACAAGGAAAAGATGTTATTGTGTAAACAAGAGGAAGCTGGGGTTCAGTTGAATGCAGAACAAGCTGATTGGAAGGATGATACTGATGATGAGTCTGAAGAACAGGAATTGGAAGCACATTATATGTACATGGCACAACTTCAAGAGGTTACTCCAGATTCAGTTGACACTTCTGGACCAATCTTTGATGATGAGCCAATGCATAAGCTCGTCGAGATAGTTCTATTCATCGTAGACTCTGGGTGCTCAAAGCACATGACCGGAAATCTCAAGCTTCTAACTAATTTTGTGGAGAAATTTCTGGGCACGGTGAAGTTTGGAAATGATCAAATCGCACCAATTCTTGGCTATGGAGATCTGGTTCAAGGAACGATTACTATCAAAAGGGTTTATTACGTCGAAGGGCTTAATCACAATTTATTCTCCGTTGGTCAATTCTGTGATGCGGATTTGGAAGTTGCTTTTCGGAAGTCTACCTGTTACATCCGTGATTTGAAGGGAAATGATCTTCTCACAGGTTCTCGTGGCACAGATTTGTATTCCATTTCTCTTCAAGACTCAACTTCTCCCAATCCAATTTGCTTAATGGCTAAAGCAACATCGTCTCAAGCTTGGTTATGGCATCGTCGTCTCTCTCATTTAAACTTCGACGCCATCAACTTGCTTTCGAAGAATAATATTGTGAATGGTCTTCCAAAATTAAAATTCGTCAAAGATCATCTGTGTTCTTCTTGTGAGTTGGGGAAAGCAAAAAGAAAGTCTTTTCACACTAAGACTACCCCGAGCTCAAAAAGACGGTTAACAACATCTACACATAGACCTATGTGGTCCAATGCGAGTAGAAAGCATAATGGAAAGAAATATGTTTCTTGAATTGTGATGACTTCTCCTGAATACTTGACTCACTTCTTGACGGTCCCAAAGACGAAAACACCTGGAGTTTCTCATTATTTCCTCACACTTGGTCCAAAGGAGGAATTCATGCTCAAGTGACAACAGTTCGAACTGACAAAGGCACGAATCTCTAATGAAATCCTCCATGCATACTTGCAAAAGAGGGTATAAGACACAAAACGTCAACTGCTCGAACACCTGAACAAAACGGCGTTGTAGGAAAGACGGAACCGTACTCTGTTAGGCTGCGCCGCACAATGGCTAAGCGCCGCTAAAGTTCCTCTGTGTCTTCTGGCTGAAGCAATTGCAACAGCATGTTTACCTCAAAACCGTTCTCTTGTAATTCCTCGACATGAGAAAACACCTTATCATATCATCAATGCCCGGAAACCGTCAGTCAAGTTCTTTCATATCTTTGGTTCTCTATGCTACATCATCAGAGATGGTGAAAATCTTGATAAAATGAAGGAAAAAGGTGATGCATGTATTTTTGTTGGCTATTCTACTCAGTCAAAGGCTTACAGGGTATTTAACAAGAGAACAAGAATGATAGTTGAAACAATTCATGTTAACTTTGACGAATTGCCTCAAATGGCGTCAGATCATGTCAGTTCTGACCCCGGTCCACAATGTTCAACAATGGTACTTGAACAAGACAGTTTAAGTCCCGGTCCACAAAGTCAAGAAAATGTTCCTCAAGTTGCTGAGACAGTAACAACGTCAAATGAGCTGGAATTGCTATATAGTCCGATGTTCAGTGAATTACTCAATGGAACTTCTCCTGTTGTGTCAAAGTCTTCCGCTGTACATGCTGCTGATAATCCTGATAAACGTCAACAACATAACATAACTCATACTTCTACAACAACCGATGTTGCAGATCCACCTCCATTGAACATTCAATCAACACATCAAACTCCAACTCAAGTACCAACTGTCACTGCACCTGAGAACATTATTCAAGCAGAAACCAATACAGAAAATGCACAATTTGACGACGATGAATTTATCAACATCTTCAGTACACCGGTACAAGAACAAGGGGAGACATCGTCTCGTCATGTTGATTCGTCAAACATGCATACTTTCTATCAACACCATCCTTCCGCACAACGTTGGACAAAAGATCATCCATTAGAACAAGTCATTGGAAATCCTTCTCAATCAGTTAGAACAAGACGTCAGCTAGAAACAGATGGCGAGATGTGTATGTTCGCACTCACCGTGAGTCGAACCGAACCAAAGAACATCAAAGAAGCCATGGCTGATTCTGCATGGATTGAATCAATGCAGGAAGAACTTCATCAGTTTGATCGACTAGATGTATGGGAATTAGTCGACAGACCACTCTACAAAAATGTCATTAACTTAAAGTGGCTCTGGAAAAACAAACGTGATGAGGAAAATACTGTCATTCGCAACAAATCTCGTCTTGTGGCTAAGGGATATGCTCAAAAGGAAGGAATTGATTTCGAAGAGTCATTTGCACCAGTTGCTAGGTTGGAAGTTGTACGGCTGTTCATTGCGTATGCTGCACACAAATCATTTACAGTGTACCAAATGGACGTTAATTTGTTGGTTTTATATTTTGTATTTTCTTTTTTCAAAATTTTTTTATAAAATAAAAAATAAAGAGAAATAAAAATATTTACAAATTGATGTTTGATGGATCAAGCAGATTCATATTGCCAGGACCTCCAGTTCATCTGGAGTCATTACATCTCATTACGAGGGTCTAACAAGATTCGTAACCTATCTTCGATAAAAGCTTTAGTAACTAGTCTGTAAATGGTATTCAAGTTCGACAAAGAATAATTCAACAATACCCTTTTTAACCTGTTCCTTTATGAAGTGATATCTGACATCGATGGGGATTGGTACGGTATGCTGACTGGATTGCAGAGTGGATTATGGATGCCTTTGAGGCACTAATACATAGGTATTTTTATCAAAGTGGAAAGCATAATCTATGAGCTGAGTTCTCAACCATAGAACTTGTGCACACACACGCAGATTAACAGAAACATACTGCGCTTCTGCTAAAGGACATTGAAGTGTAGTCCCTGCTTTTGGATGACCTAGCTGAACTAACTTATCGCCACCTAGAGAAATTGTTATGCCACATGATGTACTCTTACGTGAATCGAGCACAGCCCGCGTGAATTCTGAATCTTAAAAAGTAGTTAGTTCTGAAACGGGGTCATTTGGATACTATGAGACCATATGTGAATGGAGTCTTTAAGGTACAGAAAGATATGTTTTACCGAGCTATCTCGTGAGTTATTTCTCAGTCGGTTTCGCTTGATAGCGATCTCAATAACGTGTTTGCATGTACAATATCTGGATCTATGCTGTTAAGTACCTGAGTGCTCCCGACCATTCTTACGATTATTTCGTTTGGTTGACGGAGTACCACTCAAATCAGCTTTAAGGTGTTTTGTTAGCCATTGGAGTTCCAATGCTATCACTATGGGTCTCATACCATGCTTTTTTAAGTATATTTGAGCCATACTTAGGCTTGTTTATAAAGATACCACAAGGGGATAGGGATGGTGGATCTGAATTCCTAAAAGAATTTTAGCTCCCCCATATATAGCATATCAAACTTGCTGTGCATTAGTTTTCCAAAATAGTTTTGAAAGTTTTGGGGTCGTAGAACCAAAATTATGTCATCAACGTAAATTTGCACAAGCTATATGTCTTCCCCATGTTTAGTTAGAACAAAAGTTGGAATCAAATAGAACTTTTGAGAATCCTTCGGATACAGGATGTTGGAGAGTTTCATTCATACTACGATCTATGGTGCTTCGTTTGAGACCATTATAATGCTTTCTTGAGACGTAAACTTTATCAGGATAATATTGGTCAAACAAAAGTCCATTGGTTGGTTTACGTTACACTTCTTCCTTTCAAGGGAAGGTCCGTAAAGAATGCTGTTTTACATCCATTTGGTACATTTTTTTAGATGATTTGTGGTACAGGCATACACAAATGAAAACCGTACAGCTTTTCAAAATACCGAGCACTGGTGCAAATTGGACATCTTTCGAATCAATTCCTTCCTTTTTTGAGCATATCCCTTAGCCACAAGACGAGTTTTTTTGCGAATGACAGTATTTTCCTCATCACGTTTGTTTTTCCAGAGCCATTTTATAGTTAATGACAATTTTTCAAAGTGGTTCTAACGGACTAATTCCATACATCTAATCGATCAAAACTGATGAGTTCTTCTGCATGATTCAAAATCATGGCAGAATCAGCCATGGCTTCTTGATGTTCTTTGGTTCGGTTTCGACTCACGGTGAGTGCGAGTACTCATCTGCCATTGTTTCAAGTACTCGGTTGTTCTAACTGATTGAGAAGGTATTTCCTTGGCACTTGTTCTAATGGATGAATCTTTTGTCCATCGTTGTGCGGAAGGATGGTGTTGATCGAAAAGTATGCATTTTTGATGAATCAACATGACGTGATGGATTTTCTCCCTTGTTCTTTTGTACCAGTTTACTGAAGATGTTGATAAATTCATCGTCGGTCATATTGTGGCATTTTCTGTATGGTTTCTGCTTGAAATATGTTCTCTGGTTGCAGTGACAGTTGTATTAAGTTGGAGTTTGATGTGTGATTGAACATGTTCAATCTGGAGGTGGATCTGCAAACTATCGGTTGTTGTAGTAGTGTGAGTTGTGTTATGTTGTTGACGTTTATAGGATTATCTGCCAGCATGTACATCGGAAGACTTTGACACAAACAAAGAGAAGTTTCCATTGAGTAATTCACTGAACTTGGACTATATTAGCAACTCCAGCTCATTTGAAGTTGTTACTGTCTCAGCAATTTGAGGAACATTTTCTTGACTTTGTGCGACCGGGGGACCTGTAATCTGTCTTGTTCAAGTTACCGTTGTTGAAACATTGTGCGGACCGGGAGGTCAGAACTGGACATTGATCTGACGCCATTTGTGATGGCACAATTCGTCAAAGTTAACATGAATTGTTTCAACTATCATTCTTGTTCTCTTGTTAAATACCCTGTAAGCCTTTGACTGAGTAGAATACCCAACAAAAATACATGCATCACCTTTTTCCTTCATTTTATCAAGATTTTCACCATCTCTGACGATGTAGCAAAGAGAACCAAAGATGTGAAAGAACTTGACTGACGGTTTCCGGGCATTGATGATATGGTAAGGTGTTTTCTCATGTCGAGGAATTACAAGTGAACAATTTTGAGTAAAACATGCTGTTGCAATTGCTTCAGCCCAAAAGAACAAAGGAACTTTAGCGGCGCTTAGCATTGTTCGAGCAGCCTCAACAAGAGTACGGTTCCGTCTTTCGACAACGCCGTTTTGTTTAGGTGTTCGAGCAGTTGACGTTTCGTGTCTTATTCCCTCTTTTGCAAAGTATGCATGAAGAGTTTTATTAAGAAATTCCGTGCCTTTGTCAGTTCGAACTGTTGTAACTTGAGCATGAAGTCCTCTTTGGACAAGTGTGAGGAAATCTTGAGACTCTCAGGTGTTTCATCTTTGGACCTCAAGATGTGAGTTCTAAGTATATAGGAGTAGTCGTCAACAATTACTGAGATAATATTTCTTTCCATTAATGCTTTCTACCGCATTAGACCACATAAGTCCATGTGTAGAAGTTGTAACCGTCTTTTTGAGCTCGGGGTAGTCTTAGTGTGAAAAGACTTTCTTTTTGCTTTCCCCAGCTCACAAGAAGAACACAGATGATCTTTGACGAATTTTAATTTTGGAAGCCCATTCACAATATTATTCTTTGAAAGCAAGTTGATGGTGTCCTCGGAAGTTTAAATGAGATAGACGACGATAGCCATTACATGTTGAGACGATGTTGCTTTAGCCTTTAAGCAAAATGAATTGGGGTTGTTGAGTCTTGAAGAGTAATGGAATTCAAAATATGTGCACGAGGTACCTTTGGATGAGGAAGATCCTTTCCCTTCAAATCACGGTTTGTAAACAGGTATACTTCCGAAACAAGGAAATTCCAAATCAGCATACAGAATTGACCAAGGCAGAATTAAATTGTGATTAAGCCCTTCGACGTAATAAACCCTTTTGATAGTAATCGTTCCTTGAACAGATCTCCATAGCCAAGAATTGGTGCAATATGATCATTTCCAAACTTGACCGTTCCCGGAAATTTCTCTACAAAATTAGTTAGCAGTTTGAGATTTCCGATCATGTGCTTTGAGCACAAGTGTCTACGATGAAATAGAACTATCTCGACGAGCTGCAAAAGAATTAGAAGACGGTGGGAGTATTAGACACTAGTGGAACACCGTAGGGTTTATGTTCCAAATATTAGCAGTTTTAGATGCATTTAACTGAGGCATATTACGTTTGGTCGATTAAATTTCCTATTTGTGTCTTAGGTTTCCAATTGCATCCGGGTGGTGATACTTAGGATACCACCAAACTGAATGTACTTACTACTTGCTCATAAGCTTCCTAGTAGTTTCTTAAATTTCTTGACAGTGGAGTCTGTTGCAAGGATTTTCTTACTGGATGTTGCATTGATTGGTTCACAGTTGCATTGGGATTCTCTAGTATTAATTAGGCACAACCATTGGTTGTTACTAGTCCTAGAATTAACGCTATTGTTATATGTAGAACACACAATCTGAATTGTCATTCAGCTCACAATTTCAACAAGTACACAAACAAAGTTAACATTTGTGGTCTTTGCATTCAAAATGGGTCATTACACGCAGTTACAGACGTTTTATTATTTGAAAACTTAAACTTCCTACGGTGGTATTCTACTTCTTGCTTCTTCCCTTGACTATTGTTAGACATGACTCTATCTTCCAGATGATTGCTCTTAGGCTGTGGTCTGCTAACACTAGTAGTAGGAATTACTCCTGTAGAGAAAGACACGCATTTGTGTAGGTTCCTTAATGGTCTTATGCAACTGAGGTGTTCTAGTTTGATTGGGCTTTGTTGTGCATTTATACATTCCTGGTTGCAAGCATATTTTGTGTTCTTGCATATTGGCAAATATTCTGAGGCAAAATCCGTGCAGTGATGGTTTTGGAAAAAATCATTGGACACATTTTGTGTGGTAACTGCTTTGACTTTGAGAAATTCTTTCTTTGCAAGAGTATCTGTGAAAAATAGCTGGTTTATAAAACAATGGATTGTTCTTTGATTTCTAAAAGCATTCGGTTGTCTCGATTAATCCGTGATTTTTCAAACTTTAGTTTCACAGATTTTCCTTAATCTTTTCTATGTAGTTTCTTACAACTCACTTATTGCAATACCTTTGTCTTGTAATTGAGCTTTTAAGTCTTGAATTTCAAAATACTGTTCATATTCTTTCAGAAATACGTTTGACTGATTTTCTTTGAAAGATTTGTCATTTTTATCTTTTCTTTACATTGTTGTAAATCAAGTTCAGAATATCGCATGTTTCTTGAAAGTGCTTCAAAAACTATTTGACATTGTTTCTATCTTTTGGCAAGCACATTTTCCCATGACGTTCGGCTTTTTCCCTGGTTTCCTAAAGTTATCCACATTGCAAATTAGTAATTCATCCAGATATCAGTGTCACTCAGAGTATTGCATTCATGTGATCAAGCATAGTAATTTTCCTTGAAAGTTGGTTCGCATTTCATTCAAAAACTGTGTTTTTGAGTTCAGTTGAGATTTGAGCAGTGGTCTACTTCATGTTAAGAGAATTTAGAGTATCTCAAATCAGCACCATTTTCATCTTTCAAACACAAGTGAAATTTGTTCTAAGTCCGCCATTGAGTTGCTAATTTGCGGGGCCAAAATTTCTTCTATTGTGTTTTGATTGAAAGGATCGATCGTATCCAAATTATGTTCTTTTGACGGATTGTTGTTTGCAATGTTCCACTCCATCAATAATAGTGTCAACACTTTTTTAATCTTGAAAAGTTTCTTTAGAGCTTTTACACTTTTGTCCCTAGGGAAAGGATTCATCCATTCGTTTTTCTAACTTAGTTGTTTGTTTACGAAAAAAAAAACAAAGGACTCTTTAGTAATGTCCATTATTAGAAGATGTCATGACTTCATCTTTGACGTTTTTGGAAAAATAGTGTTGTTCTGCCGACTTTTCACGTTGTGGAAAAGAACCAAATCATAAAGATTATTTCAACTGATTCATAATCAACGGTTCTGATTAAATCGCTTATTTTTGATCGTCGTTTTTTTCAAGACGAATCGTTTGTCAGATTCAGGGGCTAACATTAACGCTAAGATTTAATTATAGCAACATTATTTCATAAAGACGGAGGTTTCGATCTTTGAGCTTTCTGAGGAACTCAGGTTTTGAAAAACTAGTTTTACAATTAAGATCTTAGCATATTCATTGTATTGGACAGATTGGCCAGTTTTATTATACTATCATTCAAAACCTCGACCTTTGTTTTCTAAAGCAATGACTTGATCAAGTTCTTTGTCTTCACGATTACCTTTAGTTTTGTAAAGCTAATTGAGCCTCCTGATGCTTGTTTTTTTATTTAAAAATAAGGGTGAGAAATATGTGATTTGAATATGTTATAGACGAATGTGATCTTTAAGACTCTAAGTGCAACTCTTTCCTTCATGTGCTAAACAATTTCGAATCTCGATGCACATGTGTAGGGGGAGTATTTAAAAATAAGAATGTCAGAAAAATTGTTTTATGGTTCAATCTCTATACCCAACAACATATTAATTCACGACGAATTCTGAACGTCATATGGTGGTCTAGGTTAGGAATAAGTCCTACGATCCAAACCAGAACCGGAGGATCTACCCAAGGACACTCCATAGTTAGAAATACTCGTCTTAGGTTTGAATGGAGAAGAATGAGCTAAAAGGATAAAAATGCCAACTAAGATAGATGCTAACACTTGAACAATCTCAACAAGGTGTTATGTAGATGAAGTCTTGGTAAGCATTGAACGGGGTTGAAGAATGAAAACAAAATGTATGGAATAAAGGGAGAGAAAAGAAAGAAGCCCTCCTTACTCCTTAGGCAGAAACGGGTCAATACAATAATTATCAAAATCACACAGATGATTGTTGGTATTGAAGACGACATCATGGACCAGTGATGCATCATGCACCAACCCTCCCTAGCATTCGGGTTTCTCTCAAAGAACTTGTATATTTATCACGGTCGATACAACAAGTTCTCTATTGGACTTCTCACTTCGAGATTGTTAATATTGAATAGGTGGCTGTTTGCTCCAGCATACCGTTTCACTAAAACCAAAAGCTGCACAAATCGTGTCTGAGCCAAGAAAGAGATCAAATTATAAATCTCCATTTTAGGACACAATGTCAAAATACACTTGTTGAACACCATAAAGTTCACAAGCTGTAACAAAGAGTCCTACGCATTATCCTTGAGATCTTGCCAGAACATCTGAGTGATACTTATGTATTCACAGTGAAGATGGAAATCCTGCTTGAGCCAACATCAAACAAGCTCTTGGTAGGTGACTGTAAGATTCTATATGAATAAGCTTGTGATAACTGGATATCAATTTTGGTTCAGTTAACATGAATTGATGACTTAATAGAAGATATTAACTATTGATTCGCTATTACCGGGTTGTCTCTTTATGACGTTCCGGTAGATGTGATACTAGCAAGCATGGTGAATCTATACATCCGTGTTTGAAGATCCTATGCTTTGAGCTGGAAACCCTGTCCAAGGAGGATTCTTTGAATCTAACCTGATCTAAGGTCTAGTATTTATTACTATAAAACGGGATAATACCGGAGGTTAATGCAACCGAAGTCAAGATGGAATGTCAAAGCCACTTTTCTTCTTTTATTGCTAACTGTCTTATTTAGGTAATTAAACGACGGTGTGGCTAGCCTCATTCCAGCGATAGTATGGATTCATAAAACACATGCTCATACTCAAGCTTTCAAAGTCAATTTTCATGTCAACGTTAGTTGATTCTAATCTTCCCCACATCAAAGAGGCTTTAAAGTCAAATAAAGAATCAATTCAATTGGCGGAGACTGTTAGCTTTAATCACACATGTCAAACAAGAATGTAACAAGTATGAGACATGTTGGTCAAGAGACACAAAGTTGATCAAGGAAGTCAATTCAAGATGATTCACGTCAAGGAGTGATGCAAGATAACGTCTCAGAATTCAAAGTCAAAAGTAAAGGCTCAAATCAGATCACAAAGCATGGTTGACAAGCATTACAAAATAAGACAAGACCTTAACAAGGCAAGCATAATCATCAAACGTTCATATCTTCAAATGTCATCCGGTTGGTAAAGGGAGTTTGAAGAAAGAGCCTCAACTTTGGGGGAGGATTGTTGGCCTTAAATTATATTAAGTCAAACAAGAATGTTATCGGTTTAGGAAAGTAACTAGGTCCTTGTATGTAATAGGCCTTAGTTCGGGTTCAACGGGCTGGATTGTATCTAATATTGTCCGTGTTTCGGGGCTCAAAGCCAGTCTAAGACCAAGCCATGGCCCGTCGTTTAGAAAGCCTAAGTGCCAAGCTAGCAAGGATGGGTAATATATATCCCTTCCTACCACTTGGTGATGGGTGTGGTTAATTCTTCATTTCCATTTGTAACTCACCATTTTTCTCTAATCTAATCTTCCTTTCTTGTTTTCTCTCTCTACTTTCTCTCTCTAAGATTTCTTCTTATTTTCTAGCATATTGGTAAAGATTATTGTTATGTAATGGATTAAACTAGTGGGATAACATTTTGTCTATTGGCTTATTTCCTAATTTCATCACATACAAGCCTTTCTTCTTAATACCTCTACCTATGACTTTACCGTCCTTAGTGATTTCACTATCATGTTCAGAAAAAAGTTACTCTACACTTATTATCATATATTTGTCCTATACTTAGCAAGTTAAATCCTAAATTTATAAACATGTTCTACATTAATTTATCGCTAGAGTCATTAGAAATCGTACCTTTGCTAATGATGTTACCGCGAAGATTACTACCAAAAATGACGTTACCTCCATTGTATGCCTTGTAAGTGGAGAAGAGCTTTCGGTTGCCCGTTATATCTTTGGAGCATCCACTATCCTTGATCCATTCGTTGGGCTCCAAGTCAACTCCAAGGAATATCTATTTATATAAGACAGTAACTCAAACATTTGGTCCCCAATATCTCATGGGTCCAAAGTTGTTAGTGCCAAACACCCCTTGCATTTGTTGAAATTGGTTGGGATGTGAGAACGGAAGACACATTTCCCATGGTATGTAACTTTGACGTGGAAAGTTGTTCCAACTTACGGGAAATCCATAAGGTTGGTTTTGTCGACCAACATGTCTTTTTGGTTGCGGTGTTTTAGGACGAGAATAATTATTATTGACTCTTCTAGGAGGTGGAGTTTTTGATCTAAAATTGGTTTTTGAAAATCCAACTCCGGGCTTTGTCAATGGTTTATAAAATTGTTTGACTTCATTGTTACTAGCCACAAGAATTTTGACTTTGTTTACAATTATGTGTTTTGGTCTAGGACCCAAAATAGATTTTTGAAAAGACACACTTTTCTCAGAACCAGGCGTTGCTGGTGGCGGTCCCATATTTATTTTGGGGGCCACCTGAACATTATGGGGGCCGCCTATATTTATGAGACCTCTATTAGAAGATGTCTTTTTCTGAGCTTTTACAAATTTTATTTTCTTAGTTCCACTAGATGATGTTTCAAATGAATTAAACCCTAAACCTAATTTATCATCAGAGGGTTTTTGATTATTTAACCTTTCATTCAAGCAATGTGTACTCTTTTCAAATTTGTTTAATCTAGTAGATTCTTCTTTGAGCTTTTCATTTTCAATTTTAAGTGTCAATGTGACACTTTGGAACATCAATTATAACTCCTTGTTTTTCTCGAGTGTGGATAATTCTTTTTATAGTTCTCTAAGCTCATTTTCTAAACTTATTTCTATAGCTTTTAACCTTTTGTTCTTACGTGATTATATTTAAACTAATTTTTGCATAAATTTTCATATTTCATTGTCTAGGGCTAATTCATCAATTGATGTGAGTTTTCATATCACTAATGTAAGAAGATTGAAACATACCTCATTTGGTGCTTCGAGCTTACAAGACATGTCTCGTCTTGGATCTTTATATCATCTTTTCTCCGCTATCGATCCAGACCTCCAACAAATGCTCTTTGGTTCTTGTCTCTCGGTGGATTTGGACATTCTCCAATAAGATGATTTGGATCTTCGCATCTAAAGCACTTCCTTTCACTTTTGCTGTTTTTGTCGTCTCGACTTCTTTGAAATGTGTTTTTGTCGTTCCGAGGGTGTCTCATGAATCTACCTCTTCTCTTAAAGAACTTCTTGAAGTCTTTTACCGCCATGGCGTACTCTTTGTCTTCACTCCCAGAAGTTGAGCACACTTCATCACTAGATTCTTTCTTAGCCTTTAAAGCAAGAGATTTCCTTTCAACTTTTGTTTTGACTATTTCGGAATCTTTCTTGATGTTCATCTCATGGACTTTGAGGTATCCAATAAGCTCATCAAGAGATAGTGATGTTAAGTCTTTCGACTCTTCAATCGCCGTGACCTTTGCTCTCCATTTAGGATGTAGAGCCCTAAGAAACTTCCTTACGTAGTTCTTACTAGAATAACCTTCATCAAGATCTTTAAGACTAGTAATAATAGTATTAAATCTAGCAAAAGCACTATCTATAGATTCGTCTTCGGAAATGACGAATTGTTCATATTGTTGAACCAAAAGGTCGATCTTATTATCTTTGACTTGGCTATTACCTTGATGGGTGATTAACAAAGTTTTCCAAATTTCTTTTGCCGTATTACACATGAAAATTCGTTCATATTCTTTTCTAGGCAAAGCATTTTAAATAACCATTTTGGCTTCATTATTTTTCGCAAGCCTTCTTTTGAGATCATCAATTAGTTTTTCAAAAGGGACAACCTCATCGAGTTTGGTTTCCGAATTTTGAATAATGGGTTGAAAATCACCATTTGTAATAACATGCCAAAGATCTAGTTCTTTTGATTTAACATATGTCTCGAATCTATTTTTCCAATAAATAAAACTATCACTTTTAAAAAGTGGTGGTCTTTGCATAGATTGTCCTTCTAGATATTTTTCAGAATCCAAAGATCGATCAAAGCTTTAAAATAAAATATATTTTAAAAATCTTAAGTGACCTTTGCTCTGATACCAATTATAGGAAACTAGAAGGGGATCGAATAGTTTACCGATTAATTTGACCGTTTTAAAACTTTGCTTATAAAATGCTTTGATTCGAGTTGTATGTCAATCAATCAACAATACGAATCACAATGAAACTATCTAATGTAATGAACTAAGTAAACAATAACAATATAGAGAGATAGAGAAAGAAACGATCAAACCAAGACACCAAGATATATAGTGGTTCAGCTACGAAGCACCTCTTCGTTCCTACTCCACTCCCCGGGTACTCCATTCGAGATTTCACTATGTCAACAAGCTCCCTTTAGGCGGAGAAAACCGTTTACACGTCGCTTACTTTCTTTTCCGACACTAAGCTAGATGTCGAGTCATAATCTTAGCTAGAACCAATCTAAGACTTCACTAAGTCTTTACACACTCACAAGATATATACTCTTGGATTGACACACAGACCAAATCACAAGTACACAATTTGCACAATTGGATCTACACACAATCTAATTTACACAACAACACAAAGTTAATATAATAAAGACTTGTGATCTTGAGGAGGAAGAAGGAGATCACTTAATAACAATTTGTATGTAGAAGAATACGATTGTTCTTCTTTTGTACTCGATTAGAAGAAGAAGGGAGGAAGAAATAATTAATCACTTGAAACAAGATCAAGGTATGTTAGTGATTAAGATATGTGTTTTAGAAAGAAAGAAAGAAGAGAGAAAAGTAGATTTGAGAAAATTCGTGGCAAGAGGTTCTGTTTTCAGATGGGGCGGTCCCGGCGGTCCCTAATATATAAGGGGGCCGCCAGGCCTATAAGGGGGCCGCTGTAGAGTACGCTCCTCTTTTTGTCTTTTTGTGGGGAAGGTGTTATCTGTTTTGGGCCCTTCCATTTAGGAGGGGGGAAATCTGATTTCAAATTTAATGTTTTAATAAAATATTTCTTTTATGAATAAATATTTTGTTTTTATATTTTTATAAAAACACTTTTGTAGAAATGTAAGGTTTAAGAAAAAATATTTTCTTGATCACTAATCATGTTTAATGATTTGTTTATTCATACCTTAAGTGATTAATCTTAGAAATAGAATTTTATGATTAGTAATTTATAAACGTTTATTTTTATCGTAAACGTTTTTATATTTTGTTATTATCAAAACATTGAGAGGTCGAAAAATATAAATAATGTTTTTATACATTATTTGTATTAACACCTAGTTAAAGGTCATGTCTTTCCATTTATAGTGAAGATCCTACCTATAGGTTTCTAACTATATCCTACATTAGTGAAAACTTTTCCCGTAAGTTTCCAAACTTTCTTCTTTTTGCTCTTTACAGATTTAGATTTAACAGGCATATTGACATCATTAACAAAATCAAGAACACATAAATCATGAATTTCATCAAACATACATTCATTACATGTAGCACAACTAAGCTCAGAATTCGCATTTAAAAAAAATGCTTAACATTTACATTACAGACAGGTTCAGAAACACGATTCATTTTATTTATTCTAGACTTAACGCTCCTAAGGTGATCTTTTACTTTATTCTTTTGGTTGCTACTGGTTGGTCGCGAGATCCTATTTTTCTTGGTATTGCCTGGAGGCTTTGATCCGCCAGCACTAGTAGAACTAATTACTCTTGTAGAAGGTAACAAAGGTTTGTTAGAATTCTTAGTTTTACAAGAGTCTACCTGTTTATGTGTGTTACTCGATGAGGTACTAGGTTCCGCAAACATAACTTTTTTAACTTTGTTCATTGGAGTTATTGCAATCAGCTTCTTACTTTCTTAGCTAGAACTAGGGTATGTATCTCGAACATAAACTAGCAATTCCTGAACTCGTATGGAAAACTTACAAGCAGAGTCTAAGTCACTATCTAAAGGCCTTAAAGCTCTAGCATGTTCCACTATGTAATAGAGAGTGTTAGCTTGTTCCTATGTGTGTTTTAGATAGTCTATATGAGCTTTCCTATTTCTCAGCAACTTAGGAGAAAGAGGTTCTAAATCTAGCTTATATATCCCTTGGGGTATGTAATTACTTTGGACTTATTTCAGATTTATCCACCTTAAGACAAACCTTTGCCTTTTTTAAGTTGGCAATGTGGTCTTTCAATTTATTGATTGAGTTGTTTTTTGCTTGAAGCCGAGCTTTCAATTCATGTATTTCAAAAAATGCAGGAAACTCATGAGTATCCTATTTGTTTTGAGGTTGATTATTTTGAAAACTTTCTTTATATTATTGTACTTTGATTTCAAGAGAAATACATTTGTTTTCTATTCTGGCACATCGGTTTGAAAGTTCATCATAAACAACCTTTTCAACCATGTCATTCCTTTTTGAAAGATCAACCTTAAGTTCAACACACTCAGAGTATTCATCAAGAAAACACTTTTCCAAACTTTCATAATCAAGAATTTCAGCTAAAGAATTCACAACAGTATGCACAAGATCTTAAGATATAAGAAGCTCCAATAAACGATCATTATCTAGCAATAATTCTTTCTCTTTTATTGCAAATGTTTTCCTTTCTACAGAACAGTTAGCAACTTTGGTTTCCGTTTGTGTAAAAACTAATTTCATGTCAGTAATTTCTTTATAAAGACCATGATCAAACATGTAAAAATACACTTTTAAATATTTAACAAAAGGTTTGACATCTTTGTCAAAAGCTTTCCGAATGTGTTCAAATCCACATGAACCCTCATTCTGACTAGTGACCTTAGTAAGGATAGTTACCACATTTTCAAAATCATTCACATGACTTCTTATTTTGTTAAACTATCTTTTAAACAAACTAATCGTAGGGAAATTCGGCGAGGAATTTCTTTTAAGAAGTGGTTCAGGTTGAATCAGTGGTAATTCAGAAATGGGTTTAAAAATAGGTAACCAAAATGCCTGTTCTGCAGAGAGTTACTTTTGAGGCACAAAATGCTTTACAAAATGCTCAGACAGTTTATTCAATGCAGCATAATCAATGGGTGCAATATTAACTTTCTTTTCTTGCATAATTAGATCATTTTGTTTAGCATGCATCTTTATTCTACTCTATTCAACCAATTCTAATGTTTCCTCAGTATCAATTACAGAAAGCACATTATGAGGCTTAACTATTGTGTTACTACAGTACAACAATGGTACTTTTCTCTGAGCTTGAGACAAATATAAAGGGCTTGATAACCAAGTGCAGTTTTATGACTTTATCATTAAAAAAATGAGGGTTTGTCAACATATGCATCGTTTGAGTTGATTGACCATTTTATAAATCCACAATTGTCTAAAGCTTTATTTTCTTTTCTAATTAAATGATTTCATCTAGATTTAATCTTCTTATGCTTTAGATTCCATTTTTTTAAAAACGTTCAACCGTTGTTGACAAGTCTTATGGATTTCAACGGTTTTATTAAGTTTTTGTTTTAATGAGTGAATCAGATTCTCAAAATCCGCAACCTTTGCATTTTTGTCAACAATAACCTTTAGAAACTGACTATCAATGTACTTTTCTCTATCATTTAATTTAATTTTCCGTCTCTCTTCAAAAAGTTTGATTTGTTCTTTATATCGTGCAAGCTAAACAGTTAATGACTCATTTATTATCTTGTTTTCTTTATTCACCTTAGTACATTTAGCAACTTGATTCTTTATTTCTTCAATGACGAACAATATCATTGAATCATGTTATGCAGAAGATGAAGTATCTTGAACAACCGTATTTTGAGTTTCGTTTAGATATTTTTCATATGAAATCATGTTACTTTTACTTGTTATGTCATTATCAATATTTGTATCATTATTAAAAACTGGTTGTTCATAATATGTATCTCTTGCATAGTATGCTCAATCACATGATTATCAAGATAATTGTCATAAGTTGTTACCTTTGAGAGAGTTACCAAAAAAAAATCATAGGATGAAAGATTAGCCATCAGGATAGCCCTTACAAATGGAGCCTCATCATAATTAGAATCAAAGGCATCCAGATCATTAGTTTGAAAAGTTGCTAGAGTGGGAATCTCCTGAGATTGTTGGACTGTTGTAACTGCATCTCCATTGTCTGCTAAGAATGCTATCTGCTCCTCATCCAAGACTATCTCTAATTCTAGTGCCTCAACAAGCATTGCCTTCTCTTTAAACCATGCAAAATTCCTTGGCCTTTTAGATTTGGTGCACTGTCGTG
This sequence comes from Tanacetum coccineum, assembly GCA_026074375.1. NCBI lineage: Eukaryota > Viridiplantae > Streptophyta > Magnoliopsida > Asterales > Asteraceae > Tanacetum > Tanacetum coccineum. The sequence continues at coordinate 20,256 of BQNB010052183.1, forward strand.
TCATGTGACCTTGTTCTTAACAGTTGTAGTAGCTGTGTACACCTCTGCTTGACTTAGCTGTGTTGGTTCCCCAGTTTTGTCACCCTTGTAGCTGTAGCAGTTCATCTAACACCATTACTTACATAACCTTAGGATTGTCTCCCCTGAACTGATTATACTATAACTCTTCTATCTTGGATGGTTTCTTGATTTCTTGGATTTGATGAAGTTCTCAGCTGGTTGTTGGTTGGTGGGTATCGAGAGGTAAAAGTTGTGCTAATGAAGGCCATTGCCTTGTTGAGATTGACAATTGGATCATCAAAAGGTAGAAATGATGAGACAACAAGTCCTGAATCCATTAAAGGGAATGGTGCTTGTGAAGGTTGATGAATATCAGGTGATTGGTAAGATTGATGATGAACTAGTAAAGAATGATTAGCAAATTGGTGCTGAGATGGGTGATGCTGAACTGGGTACATCATACAATTGATATTGAAGGAAAAGGTGTGACTTGTTTCTGTAAGGATGTAACGGTGATTTGAGGTTGTGATGCATACTAAGTCTTGATTGAGTAAGATGGAGCAGAGTTGTATGTGTTAGCTACCAAGGCAATTGGGTTTGAGAATCGTTGCCTTGTTAGACGCACTTCATCAGCATGAGCTTCGTGTTGTCTCAAATAACCGTATAAGTGGTCAAAATTAGTGTTATTTAAGTCCTTGGCTAGCTTTACATCTGTAACAAATTTGCTCCACTCTGGTTGAAGATGATTGATAAACGTAGTATTGACTTGAATTTGTCTCATTGTCATTCTAATGGAGTGCATATTGTTGATCAGTTGTGCAAACCTCAAGTAGTATGAATGAATAGTTTCTCGAGGCACTAAGGTAAACATTTCAAACTCATCATACAGCTTGGAGTCTCTCTCCCGCAACAAGATTTCAAAGCCTTTAATGAGTAACTTAGCTCTATCCCAAATGCGTTTGGCCTCTTCATGATGATTTACCAGATTATAGATATCTTGTGGTAAGCCTTGTAGAAGAATGTTTGTTTCTTTGATGTCACAAGCTTCATGAAGTTTTTCAGCATCTGTGAGTTCATCATATCTTCTTTATTTGACAATTGCAGGTATAGTTTCAGTTACACCTTCTGTTACTGTTTCATAATCGAAAGGTCCATTTAGAACTGAATCAACGAGTAGCTTTCCATTTTCCTTTCTTTTGATATAGAGTAGCATACGGCTTGTCCTAGTACTGTTACTGATCTTGTCAAGCTTAAAGGGGGTATTGTCAAGCCCAATTTGCTACAATCAAAGTCTCTGGCGTTAACGACAAACTCTTCTTGAAATACTTAATGTGTGAAATGAAATGATTTGATCGATTCAGTGATTAATGACAATTGTGTTAAAGTATTGTTTTTATAAGTGATTAACTCCTTGTTATTTTACAGGATTTTACAAATCTTAATTAAACCGAGAAAATAAGTAAGTATTTCATAGGATTTTACTAATGCAAGACAAACCCATTAAAATAACTTTTTCTTGAAAGATTAATTTATTTGCAGAAATAAACCTTGACTTATTTCGAGGATGACCAAGTTACTTCATTCACGCAGGGTATTGTGAAACTGATGTGACTTATTTTCGTTTTTTTATCTTAGGATTAAGCAAGTGACTTATTTCGCAGGATTAAGTATCAAGTTGTTAAGTTTCTATCCTATAAAAGTGTTTATTTCGCAGAAAGAACTTATGATATATTTCGCAGGATAAAGAAATAAATTGTTAGGTTTTTGGCTTATAAAAGTGTTTATTTAGCAGAAAGAACCACCTGTATAACTTATTTCGCAGAATAAGTCTAAAACATATTTCACAGAATAAGATAAATGCTTATTTCGCAGAACTCGTTATCATATCTCGCTATCAACCTTCAAACATATTTCTCAACCCTCAAAAAATTACTTATTTCGCAAAAAAGTAAAAATGACCAAAACCTCAAAATCATTAAAATCACACTTTTTATTCACCAAACCTTTTGTAACAAACTAAACTTATTTAGGCTTAGATGGCAAAATTAAAAAGCATAACTTTAAGCTTTTTGAACAACAAATCTTATGGTTTTTAAAATGGACACATTCGGACCCAAAATAGCTAGAAAATTCGTTTGTTTTTTAATGTAAAAAATTCAACTACCTCACAAAATTACCCCCATGGCGACTAGGATACAATGGTAGGATATTTCAAATCACTAAATAATCTAAGCCAAGATGAGAAAGATAGATTCTAGAGAGAGAAAGTAGGTTAGATGATCATTTTAGAGAGAGAAAGTAAATGTAATATTGATTATGCCAATGAATGACCAACAACCCTCTACAAGGCATGAAGAGGGTATTTATATCCCTTACAAGGCCGGTCAACATATGGTTAGTCTATATGTTGACCCGATTAGCTTAACTTTTACACAATAATTGACTACGAGCTACGAATTACAATTTTAAAAGTGATCGAGCCTTTTCTTGATTTCTAACACTAATGATGATTCAAAATTTGATGGTGCAGGTGATTCATCAAACTTCTTATGTTTCTCTTCCTTGGATGATTCAGTGTGAGCTTTGTCAGGTGAGGGTGACTGATGTTTAGTGGAAGTGGGTTCAGCATGTTGAGATTTAGTAGATGGTTGTTCGGTTGAGGGAGGAGGTTGGGATTCTTCATCAGCATGGAGTGGAAATGGATCGTCCATACCTTCCCCATCCTCAAATATGTCATCATCACTGATATCCTTCAATTCATCATCAGAGTCTTCCATCAGCTTCTGAAAGTGTCGATAAGTTTGGATCAGTGGTTGGTTATCCAGATCCATTTCTAAAGAAGTCTTGCCTTTGTTTTGGTCAGGGTCCGGCACCTCAAATGGAGTGGACTGGGTTTTATCCACATGGTACTTAGTGCTGGCCCCAGATTGATCAGTAACAGTTGTGAAAGGCAGACCCTTATTAGTGAGTTGTATGTTTCTCCCTAAGTCTTTAGGGTCAATAAAGGTCCCCTTAGATAAAGGTTGTGATTTGCGAGTACCTTTATCAGGGTGAGTGGTAGGCGATCCCACACCAACGGGTTGTATTTTCCCTCTAAGTCTTTGGTATCAGTCGGTTTACCCTCAGGCAAAGGCTATGATTTACGAATGCCCTTATTGGATATGGACAGGAATCCTGTGTCAGCGAGTTATTTATGTCCCTCTGAGTATTTGAGATCAGTAGTTTTTCCCTCAGGTAAAAGATTTGATTTGCGAGTAGCATCTTTGGGTTGTGTAGAAGGAAATCTCTTAAAAGCGGGTTATTTGTTTCCCTTTGTATCTTGGGGATTAACACTATGGCCCAAGGACACTAATTATGATGTATTAGTGGCCTCCGATGGCTCTTTCTCATGGGTGAACTTCAGGATAGATTGAATCAGGGAGGTCCTTTTGGCCTTGGACTACTTCTTGCCCTTAGTTACCTTAGGTGGTACTCTTGAAGCCTTAGGGCCCTGTGACTTGAGTTTTGGTTTTGTCACAGTCTGAGACTTTTTTTCTTCCCTACTTTTTCAAGTGAGGGAGTAGGAGACACTAAAGATTGATGGTTCACTACACTGAGCATGTAGTCTGTTAACTCAATGGGTTAGACTTCAATGGAGTTCCGAATAAAGTTCTGCTTACTCAGGACGGAGGGAATAGACCCAAATGTTATGTCCTGAGCATAATCGATATTTAGTAACCATTCCAATGCATAAGAGATGAATCTAGGATAAGCAACATACTTTTTCCTAGGAGCCTCAAGGATCCTAGTCATAAGATCAGTGTAGATTATCTCTTCTATGTCTATCTTAGTCCATGTGAGGAGACTGAAGACCATCATCTTTTTAGTGGAATTCAACTTATCAGTAGAGAATTTTTTTCCACCAAGGACCTAAATAACAAAATTCATTAAGAGCCTCCAAACATTAGGAAACTAAGTTTTCAACATAGGGGTCTTATTGACCAAATTTTTAGCTAGGCCTAACTTTAAAAGTTTAGCCTTCACAACTTTAGTCTGAGGCAGGTCAGCATACTGACCATTGTTATACTCAAGTCTAGTACTTTGGCAGAATGTCTGGTAATTAAGATATAAGGACTTACCTTCATTATGCATTGTAAACCTGATTCCTCACTCCTTTAAAGGTGTTGGTTCAGAGTCCTCACTAGGTGGGGTTGGTCTTAGAACCACAAAAGTACACCAAAACTCTCTAAGATAGTTTTGGTATATTACTAATGGTGTTTTTAAATATGCCTTAGCCATAATTTTTTTTAAGAAATTTGTACATATTCTTGTAGGCTGGGACGTTTTAGGGATAATTAAAGTTCCCTACAATATTGTTGTTTGTCAATTAGATGGATTTAAGGATTAGGTCTTGTACATGTGGTGCATACACAATTGCTTTTAAAGAGGCCATTGTAGTTTTGAAAAGATTTCTTTTATAAAACTGGTTAAAAAGATGTATACACACACATATCAACTTTGGTGAGATTTAGGATGTTATGAACACACACACTTTGTATCTTTGAGAGAAATTTTTTGCAAGAGTTTTGATAGAAAAGAAATTATATGTGTGTTTTTTTACAAAGGGTATTTATAGATATGGATATGTAAGGGATTTTGTTATCAAAATGATTTTGAAAAGTTTTGACATCCACATTAGATGCATGTACCAAACTCATGGCATTATCGCGACTATAACGGCAACTATTTAGTTGTTATGTGTCGTGCACTTTTGTTTAGTGGCGTGGGTTTGGTCATTGAAAAGATGTATTGGGAAGGGATAATATGTGTGAAAGTGTGCATTAAATGCTTAGTGGGTGAACATGAGATGTGTGGGACCCATGACTGTTGGATGACAGTTAGATAAGGAATACTTGTTCCTTATTTAATTTGTTTAGTCAGCAACCTAGGACATTCAAGTCACTAAATACTTAAAGAATTTAGTTCCTTATTTAATATGTTATTTATAGTCATGGGAGTCATGATATGTTATCAGTGAGTGTTGTTTAAAGGAGCGTTTCTTATCTGATATCAATGTGTTTTGTTCTTGAATGAAGAACATGGTTATTGGAAATGGAAATTGCACTGGTGTTGTCACAAAATATGGGTACTATCTTTTAATGAATGTCATAGTCACTGAGTTGACTTTTCATCCAGAGAATATTTGCACAACACCTAGCAGCATCAATATATTCAGCCTTAGCAAAGGACATAGCTACTAACTGTTGTTTCTTTGCACTCCAACACACTATCTTACCTCCAAGCAATTGACATGCACCTAAAGTACTTTTCTTGTCCATATTGCATCTAGTATAGTCTGAGTCTGAATATCCTTTAAGATAAAATCCTAAGCACTTTGGATACCACAGACCAAGAGTAGGAGTACCCTTCAGGTACATGAAGATTCTCTTCACAGCAATGAGGTGTGATTCTTTTGGATTGGCCTGGTATCTTTTACATAGACTTGTTAAGAATTGGATATCAGGCCGACTTGCAGTTCAGTACATCAGGGACCCAATCATTCCTATGTATATGGTCTCTTTTATTGGTTTACTAGAGAGATTAGGACCTAGATTGTTTGGACGAACCATGTGTGTCTTTACTAAAGCACTATTAGAGATCTCATACTTCTTCAGTAAGTCCCTTGTATACTTTTCTTGACAAATGGAGCTTACTTTGTCATCTTGCTTGATTTGAAATCCAAGAAAGTAAGTGAGTTCACCCATCATACTTATTTCAAACTTATTTGTCATCTGTTTTTCAAATTGTTTACAAAGTTTGTAATTTCTTGAGCCAAATATGATGTCATCCACAAACACTTGGACATGAAGATATCTCCTTTGGTTTTGTAAATAAACAAGGTGTTGTTAATCCTTCCTCTGACAAACTTGTTCTGAATGAGAAATGTAGATAAAATTTCATACCATGCCCTTGGTGCTTGTTTTAGTCCATAGAGGGCTTTATCAGGCTTACAGACATAGTCATGGAATTCACTACTCTTAAAACCAGGAGGTTGTTTGACATAAACTTCTTCCTTAAGCTTTCCATTCAGGAAGACACTTTTGACATCCATCTAAAAGAATTTGAAGTTCATGTAGGTAGCAAAAGCAAGGAAGATCCTGTTGGCTTTCATCCTTGCAACTGGTGTGAAAGTTTCATCATAGTCAATTCCTTCTTCTTGACTATAACATTAAGCCACCATTCTTGCTTTATTTCTGGTAACAGTTCCAAGTTTATCTTTCTTGTTTCTGAATACCCATTTTGAGCCAATGGCTATTTTTCCTTTAGAGAGTGAACAAGTGTCTAAACTTTGTTTCTATAGAACTAATTTAGTTCTTCTAGCATAACATCTATCCACCCTGGATGCTTCAATGGCTCATATACCTTTTTAGGTTATATCTTAGAAAGAAAGTCAGCAAATAGACATTCACTTGCTGAGGCAACTGTAAGTTTGCCATCCATACTTTTTGTAAGCATGCCTTCAGTGGGTTAACCAACAATGTTCACAAGTTCAATGTGTTGATCTCTTGACCATTTATCCTAAGGTGCAGGATGTGAACTTGTTGATGCATTATAAGTGATTAGATACTAAGTTATTTCAAGGACTAAAAGTTTAGTAATGGATACTGAGGTTTCAGTATTGTTCCCTGAATGTCCTTGAGTAGGTTGACTGTTGTTTAGTTTAGAATTGTTCATTCTGAACTGCTTGTTCTGATGTCCCTTTAGTGTTTATTAGGTCAAGAGGATCGTTAGTATCCTTAGTGAGAGGAGTGTTTTGCTCATTTGGAGTAATTACCTCAAGGACATGAGTGGTTTTTGTGAGTTCAGTTAGTGTACGATTATGAGGAGTGATATAGTATGAAATGTCAGAATTTGCTTAATATTGTCTAGATGGATCATCCACATAAAGAAATTTATTAAGAGATAATCAAGATGAATCATCAGTTTTAATTTCATCTACTGAAGTGTTAGTAAACCTGATAGCTTTCATACTCTCACTAAAGGTAACATGATAAGTTTCCTCAACCTGTTGTCTTCTAGTGTTAAAGACTCTGAAGGCTTTAGAAACAAAAGAGTATCTTAGAAAGTATCCATCATCAGCCTTTGCATCAAATTTTCCTAAATGATCCTTGTGATTATAAATAAAAACAGGACATCCAAACACATGAAAGTAGCTGATATAAGGGATCCTTTCTCTGAATATTTCATAAGGAGTCTTATCATGTCTTTTGACAATAATTGATTTATTCTGAGTGTAACAGGAAATTCTGACTGCTTTAGTCTAGAAATGCTTAGAGAGTATTGGACCATCCAACATTTATCTAGCAGCCTCAATGAGAGTTTTGTTCTTCCTTTCGGCCATAACATTTTGTTTAGGTGTGTAAGAAGAAGAGAAGTTCTGAGAAATTTCTTTCTCATCATAAAAACTCTCAAGTTCAGAATTTCTAAACTCAGTTCTATTATCAGTTTTGATTTGTTTGACTTTGACATCATTTTGATTTCAACCATTCTGATAAAGAACATTATTACATCAGCTGCATGACTCTTCATCCTAAGAAACTTAACCCATGTGTACCTTGAGTACTCATTAACAATGACTAGGGTATACTTCTCATAATTTATGGTTATTGGACTGTGATAACATCAAATAGTTAATACTTTTTAGTATTAAAATTTCTATCAAAGTGCTTGTAAATATTGTTTAAATACCTAAAAAAGATACTTAATCACTTCTTATTTTGTTTACAGGAAGAATACGAGCATTAGAGCAAGAGACACGGGATTTGGACGTGGAAAACAAGCAAAAGAAGGATCTCAAGGCCAGTTATGACGTAACTACCCCGCAAGAGTTACGCCGTAACCAAATTAAAGAAGAAATTAGTCATCACCACAGTTACGCCGCAACTGCTTCGTCATAATTACGCCGTAACTTGCCACGTTGAAGAACGATGACACATCCTAGTCATGGTTACGTCATAACTTGGTCTATACAATTACGCCGTAACATATATTAAGCCTGGATTATGGAAGCCCACATCAGCATGGTTAAGGCGCAACCCAACTCATAAGTTACGCCGTAACAAATACAAAACTTATAAAGCCCTCATTCTACACATTCGACATCAACCCTTTCAACACAGAACCAAGGGGTGATACAAGCTTTTAGAAGTCGAAGAATTCCACCAGTAGTCCAAGGGAGATGTCACTTATCTTACCTTTTGTATTAATAATTCATAAACATATCTTGTAAGAATTATGATGGTTTAATCCAAGTTCTCTTTCATTATTTCTTGCCTTGTTGTTGCTATGAGTGGCTAAGCACTTCTAGTGCTGGCCTATTTATGAATTTACTGATGTTATGACTGTTTCTCATTTATTTATCGTTTGAATTAGATATCCTTATTGTTTGTCATCGATCCCTGAGTTTTGGAAGCTTTAAGGGTGGTTTAGATCATGTTGGTCTTCTTATTAGGCTGACATGTTGAACTTAAGATCTACGGGGTACTAGGATAAGTTGGCATCTATCCCTATTGTAGGAATTTACCAAATTACTGCCTTTATCACATTAAAAATTTAAAAAGCTCAAGAACTCTTTTAGAGGGGGTTTATAATCTATCTAGGTTATAGACAGGTCTATAGGATAGCTGGGGTTTAATCACTACAACTTGGATGCCCTACCTTCGTGACTTTTGGGGAATTAGGATCGCATGAAGTATAGGACAAACTTCAAATGCCAATTCGGGTTTGCTAATATTAGAACCACTAATAAAACGATATCTAGACATTGCACTAGGAAATATATCATAGCATTAGTAATGAAATAATTAGGTTAGTACGCCTTTCTCCTTGACTGTTCTCAATTTATTTACTTTTCTCATTTATTTTCCTGTCAAAATTTCAAATCAAATCAAAACCATTTTCAAACCTGTGACACTTTTCAAATTAAAACTAATATAACTTAGCTCTTAGGACGACCTCAGATTTACCAATTCCTGCACTACATACGACCGGGTTCTCTGCCCGCTAGTGCGTGTAGACATCGGTAGACGAGTTTTGTAAATTTAAAACTTGAAAATTTAATTTAACACTTAATACACATCAAGTTTTTGGTGCCGCTACCGGGGAGCTAAAATTAGTTTTAATTTGATTTCTTGTATTTATTTAATTTATTTTCGTATTATTTTTTGCTAATTTTTTAGGAAGCATAATGGCTGAGGGAGATATCGATAACCTCACCATGGAGCAATAACTAGCATTGACTCGAGGGAACCAGGCACTGGTCGTGGTTAAACCTGAAATTATAGGCAATGTAAACTTCGAAATTAAGAGCCAATTCATGCAAGAATTACGGGAAGACACCTTTTACGGGAACAAAAATGATGATGCTCATGAGCATGTTGAGCGGGTTTTAGACATCGTCAGTTTGTTCAATGTTCCAGGAGAGACACACGACGCAGTCATGCTATGCGTTTTCCCCATCACACTTACTGGAGCCGCTAAAAGGTGGGTAGACAGACTATCCCTAGGAACCGTCGACTCCTAGAATCTCTTTAAAAAAACCTTTATCCAAAGGTACTGTCCACCATCCAAGATCACTAAGCAGTTTGACGAAATCTGCAACTTCAAGTAGGAAGGTGATGAATCATTATACCATGCTTGGAAAAGGTATAATGACGTGCTTTACAAATTCCCAACTCATGACATCAATAGCCATCAGAAGGTGAACATCTTCTACAATGGTCTGTGCACTATGAACCGCCAATCGTAGACTCGCAAGGGCCAATTCCTAGCATGACACCTGCTCAATCTTTAATAGCAATCCAGATTGTAGAATATATGTGTTATCTAATCTTATAAAGAAATAGCAAAGAACTAGAGAGAGAAAGTGAAGGGATGAACACTTTTAGAGAGAGAAATGAAGAGATAAAAATATTAGATTAGAGTGAAATGTAAAAGTGAACAACCAACCCTCTCCAATGTGTGAAGAGGGGTATTAATACTCTAAGAGTGGCCGACCATGGAACCTTAATGGGCTAACCATGGGCCTTGGGCCTTTCTACCTTATCAAGGTTCCAAAAACTATACTATGAGCCTATCTTAAGATATTATGGAAGTGACCGATATTTTTCGTATTTCTAACAATCTCCCCCTAAGGGAGGTCACTGTATTTTACAAAACGGTTAATCCTAGCATAATATGCCTGTGATATGTTGTAATGATCTTTGACTTTAGGCTTGAGCTTGTTTCTTTAAGCTTGACTTGCATGTGAACTTGAACTTCTTTGAGATCATCAACCAAGCATAATCTCTTATCATCATCATCTTGAGATATTTTTGCCATCTTGTGTACTTGTAACTTTCAGACTGACATGCTCATACTTTTCTTGAGATTGAAAGCCTGAATAAAACATCTTTCTTGAAGTTCTTTAACTTTAACACTTCGTCACTTCAAGAAGGATGTGCTGTATCAGAGTAGCGAAAGTCTTGAAACATGTACTTGAGCTTTCATAGTGTCTTTACGTATGTTGGTCGAGTATGAGCATGTGGTATTGACTTTGACTTGTCATTGGGTAACTGCTGTCGCCGTTAGGAAATCTGCATGAATTGGTTAGTGATAAACAACAAATATGGATGAAAGTGGCTTTGTCACTTCGTCAAATACGGTTGTAATAACCACGGTTCCCCGTTAATTAGTATAAATAATGCCTATGATCAGGTAGAATTCTAAAGAATCTCCTTGATAGGGTTTCGTAGATGTACTAGCCGTTCTCATTACTAGAACGTCTCAAAGTAGATAATATGGTAAGAGTGAACAGGTAAGTTACTATCTTCCCGATTAAGTCGTCAATTCATGTTCAGCTTTCCTATGTCTAGATACTCTTGTGAGGCTTCCCATGGATACAAGATTGAAAATTGATTTAGGAAAATCAGTCGGTGTGTTAAGATGCAAACGGTTTTTATAACACACCAATAGCTTTATCTTTTTCAAAATTCATCCGTCAATTCATAAGCTGGACCGAATCGATATCTAGTATCACAAGTTTGATCCATATAGGATCTCACAAGTCACCTACTACAGAGCTTGTTTGATGTTGGCTCTGGAAGGATTTCCATCGTCATTGTGAATACTTTAGTATCACTATGATGTTCTGGCAATATCACAAGGATAATGCGTAGGACTCTTAAGTTATTACTTGTTTTCATAGTGTGTGAGCAACAAATATAATTAAATAGTATCCTAGTGAGATTTATCGATGATCTCTTTTGGATCTAGACTCAATAGTGCACATTTGGTTTTAGTAATCAGAAGCTGGAGCAGACTGCTACCTTTTCAATACCAACTAACTCAGAGTGAGAAAGTCGATAGAAATGTGTATAATCTCTATGAGAAATGAAACAAGAGTCTTTTAAGAGACCTTGAGTGGTTGGGGAGGGTTGTGCATTGCATCACTGGGTCCATGATGACTATCTTCAATACCAGACAACAGTTTAGTGTTTCTGATAGCATATGTATTGACCCGGTTTCTGCCTAAGTGTAAGGAGGGCTTCTTTCTTTTCACCCTTTATCTTAACTTTTCTTTTTCATTCTTCAATCCCTTTAGTGCTTACCGAGACTTCATGACTAGTACCTTGTTGGGTTTGTTCTAGTACTAGCTCCATCTCAGTTGGCACTATTCCCTTTTCTCACCTTTTCTCCTTTTTATCATACCTAAGGACTTCTATTCTATCTAATGGAATGTCCCTGGGTAGATCCCTCCGGTTCTGGCTAGATCATAGGAACGAACACCTATACCAAACCACCTTATAACTCCAAGTAATTACATACATGGTTAGTCTTTTGGTATTGTTCACATCCTTAAAACCATTTGAAAACATCGATCAAGGTACTTTGATATAAATCAAAACATTTAGTACCTCGATGGTTTTACTTTTCAGAAATGCTCCCCCTGTATATGTGCATCAATAACTGAAAATGTTTAACACATACGAGGATGGAGTTCACATATGGGTCTTTAAGATCAAATTATACAAGTTATATATATTTTAATCACATTTTCTCCCCTTATCAAAAATGTCAAATCTCTTGATAGTTTGGATATCAATTGATTCAAATATGTAAGAAAATTATTTGGAGAGAAAAATGTTCTAATTATATATCAAGCCTATTATTAGAACATTTTAATGCTCCCCCTCAAATTATGAGGGAATTATATGGTGTTTGAGTACGTTAATTTGAAATTTTTTGAATTTACTAAGAAATTCTTAAAAATTCGTACTCAAACACAATATATACATATTTCTAGTCTAACACTACTTATTTACATATTCACAAGATTTTTAATTACAAAAGAATGACTTGAAATGATGTAGGACAAAATTTGACAAAGTCATATTGTCCGTTTAAGCAGCCTGAAGTTTTCTTCATACTCTCTCCCACCAATAAATTTCTCCAAGTTCCTCATTAACCTTCTTTCAAAGAGCTGTTGATCGATTGCCTTGATCATGATGAAAGATCTTTTCCTGTCTAATTTACTCCTGCTTATTTTTGACAAGTAATCCATCCTCAGGTTGGAAGCAATATCATGAAGAACACTTCGAACAAATGTGAGTGTGCCGTCACTGAACTTGTAGAGTTCATCCGAGTGCATCAACCTGTTTCTTTTGAGCTTGTATAGATAGATGATTCCTTGAGGATTGTTGTATGCAGTGACGTTGTAAAACCCAAAAATCAGAACAAGTGCAAAATTACCAAAATGCCCCTAATGTCAGAAAATTTAATAAAAGCATGAATAAAATTCAATCAAGTGTTATAAATTATAAAGTACATCATGTGACAAGTATGAAATTTATATAAGATTAAAATATCTTATATTATGCAAGAAAAATAATTATTTCTTATATTTATGCATTTTGCCGAAATTATTATAAGTTAATTACTTATATTATACAATTAAAATATAAAATAAAATAGGGAAATTATAAAATATTTTTAGGCAAAATTAAATCTGATTTTATCCCTTAGAAATACCCAAAATCTCGGCATTTTATGTTGTATATCTTTTTATATACAATTTTCATTTGTAAATATCTTAAAAACCATTTCCAAAACCCTAAACAATTAAAGTGGCGGCTCCATAATTTTTTCAAGGCAAGGAACGATTTTTCTAGGGTTCTTGGGAGTACAAGGGAGCTAAGAAAATTATTGGTTCATTGGTTTGAAGCTTGATTCGATTTATGGTGTTCTTTTGAATTCGAAATTCCTAGCCGAACTCAATAATTCATAAAATCATCCATAATTATTCAAGGTATTTTTATAACTCATTTTACATTATATAAATCTGATATGTTCATGAGAAAAATTACCATGCACGTTATTTTGATTTATTAAGCTTAAACATGATCTAAACCCTAAATAATTGCAAGAATTGTATTCGGCTCTAAATAAATTTATACTTTCGATTTTATAATTTTTATGACTTGTATATATCATGTATGAACCAGATAAATTGTTAGAAAAATTGTATAAAAGATTTAGATAATTATTGTGGAGTTTTTAAGTTTTGCCGATTTTGAATTATGAAGGAAATGAAGAAATAAATTGGAAAACGAATTAGGGTTAGGGTTTTTATATTTTTCCCAGGTCCAATACATGCTAATGAATGTAGAAAAATTCTGTAATTATTGGGGAAAATTTTAATTAGGGTTTTGTGCATTTATTGGTTACCCGGTTTGTGCTTTAAAAGTATAAGGGGGTGTTTTGTAATTTCTGAAACTTTGGGGCTGATTATGGCATGTTAATATAATGTTTAGATTCTGAGAAAAATAAGTTGAAGGGTATAAATTGTCATTTGATAATTGTTATGGGTTAAACATGATTAATTATATATAATATATATATAATTCGAATTGTATTTAAAACTAAGGGACTAAAAGTGTAAATTATGAAAAGTACAAGGTATGATCAGTAATTAAAGTATTAAGTATGAAAATACCATATTTGATATTATAAGGGCTTGTTTTGCAAAAATGGATAATTAAAGATCATGTTTAATTAAATTAATAACTAAAAGGACTAATTACGTAAATTATGTAAGATCAAGGATTTGGATTATAAATACAGAAATAGAAACCTGCTATTTATGGAAACCTGCTATTTATAGAAACCTGCTATTTATAGAAACCTGCTATTTTTAGAAAGTCTATTTTTTGGAAGTTTAATTATGGAACTTATTAAATCAGGAAAGTTATCATTTATGGAAAGTTAATTAAGGAAAGTCAACTGCTTGCTATTTTAGAAACCTGCTAATTTATAGAAATCCTGCCTATTTTTAGAACAGTCTATTTTTGGGAAGTTTAATTATGTAAACTTTATTAAATCAGGAAAGTTATCATTTATGGGAAGTTAATGAAGGAAAGTCTATTTTTTAGGATACTATAAAAATTGAAGTGCTATTTTTGGAAAGTACCCATATACAAGAAATACTAATCATGAATATAGTATCATGGGAATATATGTTATCCTGGGAAAAGTACTAATTCAAGGAATCATGCTTATTATAGAAGTTACTAAATATAGCAAAGTTACCTAAAAATAGAAAGTTACTAAAAATAGAAAGTTGCTATAAAAATAGAAGTTGCTAAAAATGAAAGTTGCTAAAAATGGAAAGTAACTTAATCTTGAACAAGTAACTTTATAATGTCTTTTTCATCGTAGATCGCAATTAAGCAGAGGAGTAAGCTTTCCATCTTTCTTATCATCTTCTTTCCGTTACGGCGTGGGACATTTAAGGTTCGGATATTCCGTCTTTCAGTAAGGACATTCTTTCTTTTCATGAATTCCATCCCACCAGAAATGCGATGTTTCCCCATTTTTATGACTTTTGCATGATCTATACTTGTTTGTTCAAGACTTTTTTTATTGCCACGGGAAGTACTATACGCATATGACCATGATTTACATGGCTACCACCTGTCATGGACTGGGTACCATGACCGTGATATGAGGCTCCTTGTCACGACTCTTTCGCGTTGTGAGTGATTTTACGCGAGTCCCTTTTCACAGTTACCAGATTTACATTGCATGTTTGGCCAGTATTATTCAGGGCGTATGGGTGCTTCCTAGTTTAACTGTTTATCGTTCTGGTGATTGGTTGGTGTGTGCTTATACATACCATCAATTGGAGCTGGGGGGGGTGATCCCTCACCCATATTATTATAGAGGTCAACCCTTATTACATGTTGAGGCAAAGCCCTATATTATATGCATATTCACGGATATATTTATTATGACATGTTATGATTTATATGAGCTCTGTGGGCATTCCTTACTTATCATGTGTTTAGCTTTCCATGATATTCCCCTATTTCTTAGGTTACTCATAACAATCCCATGATATTCATGTCTCTTTTTCTTCATGTTAACCCAGGTCTACATGTTTCATACGTATATTCCTCTATTGACATCTTTTACTCCATATGTCCATTTTACAATGTTTTGCACTTAGTTCCTCATGATGTATCTCCTCCGTGTCCTCATGACAATTAGCACTTTCATGATATTCTCTACTCATAATATCCTGATTTATACGTTACAACTTCCCTATAACTCTTATGTATGTTTTCATGACACTCACTTACTCCTATATTTTCCATGACTTTCATGATTTACAAAAATGTCTTTCATCTCATTTTATCCATGCTTTGCATGTTCCACAGTTTTCCCCATGACCTACCCTTCAGATTCTCCACAACACATATGATATCACACGACATCTTGTACCCATGTTAAACATGTTTTCCTATATTACATTTCCCTCATGACTTACCTTACAGATTCTCTCATGACACTGACGATTCATATTCCGCTGCTTCATGTTTATTTATTCATGATTTATATTTATCTTACTGTATCATTTTATCCGTTCACTGAGCAATCGTGCTCAGCCGTATTTCTTTTCATGTTTCTTACGGCAGGTACTTGGCGATGGGATTTTGGGCAAGAGAGATGTACTTAGATGAGAGCTACCTTAGGATTACTTTATTATATGGACTTTCCTTCATGTTTTATGCTATTAGGACACGTATTGTGTCCTTTAGAATTCCATATGTTTATTTCATGTTGCATTAATAAGGGGAGCCGACGTTTTAATTCCGGCTTTTCTCGCTTTGTTTATTTATTGCTTATGGCTTTATACCTTTTATTATGCTTTGTTATGACACCATGATTATGACGTTTCGGCCTCCTTTTCGGAGTGGGTCGTTACACTTACAAATTGAGTAGACGCAACGTATTCATCACCCGATTCTAATAATCTAGAGAAATTCTTTGAACTGGGTCCACCAAGAGGTATGATCTTGGAAAAATAAGTAGAGATGTTGAAAGGCAGTTAATTATATTTATGGGTGTACAACATAATTATAAATGCATCACACACGTGGACTTGTGACCTTGATTAGCCTAACTTAAATTCATTCAATTTAACTTTAAATTAAGTCTCGGGGGGACGAGATTTCTGTAAGGGGTGGAGACTATACAACCAAGAATTTTTTCATAATCCTATTTTACTATTACACATTATACGGGAAAATTTTGCTTTATCTACTTTACATATATATCTCAGTATGTCATACTAAGTAGAAGAGACTCACGCAAATCCTATCTTTGACCTTCACTATCTTCATATCATGTCAAGCTATCATTCATAACATGTCAAGTAATATCCTCATATCCTTTTACAAGGGTACATTATTCCTATAATGTACTTCGCACACGTTATATCTGAACGAGCTTCTAAACCGTTTTTTATATATACCTCGAACCCTAATTACATAAAAGATTAATATGTAAAGTGAAATGTCAGCTACTAAAGCATATGTACAAGTATCATAACATCTCATATGAATATACATTTTATCCAAAGAAAGGTACAAGTCCTTAAAAGATCAATATGAAAGTCATTAAGTCATGATCTCTAAATAGCCTTTTTTACCTCCGTTTTCATTCACATTTCTTCACCACAAATTGTGTACAAGCTAGGATATCATTCTACAATGTTGTAACCTCTAATTAGTTATATTCTAGCCTTCCCAACACTATCTACACTCAAAACCCTAATTCAAAAGTCAGAAACCCTAACCCGAGCTAAATACTACACAATGACCCGTTTCTTCATTTTAATCCATTTTAAACCTTAACCAACACTCAAATAAGTTGCACTAACTATTTTTACAATCATATCAATCCTAATCATTAATTATATCCATCCATTATTCATCATATTATTTATTTGTACGTTTAAATGAAATCTGAGAAACCCTAAATGTACCTAATGTGTGCCATAAATGAACTTTGACCCGTTACTCATTTTTGCATCTCATTTCCTCAAGAGACGCAACCAAGAGTCTTGTAAAACACATTATAAATGAGTTTAAAAACCTTTATCCCATCTTTATACATCCTTTGCTTCAAACAATGTAGAGAATTACAAAGCTAGAAAACCCTAACAAGCCTTATATGACCCTAATTCCCAAGCTACGGCTTATCTCTTTAAATTTCAACCCATCTAACTAAAAGCATTGATCATACTGTCATTAAGAATACTTTATTTAAGCCCTAGATATGTATTCCATCATTCCTAATTCAAAGTATACAAATATAAACCAAGAAAGTCTAAGAAAACACTAAATGTGCCCTAATCTAACCCATGTGACCTCTTTTCTTCTAATTCTTAATCCGTTTGAACCCAAACCAATTGCTATCTTTGCTAACTCTCCTTCCAGATCAGAACTTGGATACATATCTTAATATCTTAATCTTTATACACGAAATAAAGACCTTAAAACTTGTGAAACCTAGTCGAACCACAAAATAGCCTGCGCCCTTTCACATCAATTTGAACATTTTAAACCAGTTCCAAGTGCAAATAACTGCCATGAACCCTTTAGGAAACCTTAACCCAGCTTACCCACCGACTCTTCTTTCCATGGCCAATAAATTGAAAGACACATGATGCCTTGTTGTCCATCTTCTAGCCTTGACACCAAACCCCCTCAAAACACTTCCATACTTCAATCTATATCCTAGACCCTCATACTCACAACCATTGCTTCAACATCACCTACAAGACCCCTCCACATGTTCCTATGATCAGATCCTAAGTGTTCCTTAACTCGCTTTGCCTTCAAACTACTATAATTAGGGACCTTAGATAGCTCATTTCTAACTTTGCACCACACCACTCATCCTATATACACCTTATTGGCTAGCAATACTTTACTCCTTATTGATCCTAGGATAATTAAATAAGTTCAAGAAGCGAAGCCCTGAAGTATTGAAACCCAGAGTGAAGATACAAGGCGTTCGAGTGGATAATACTACCCGAAAGTGGAACCCATTCCACCATTTTTGATATTGAAGCTCAACCAGGTTTTTCTATCAACTTTATATTGCTCATGGAACGTTATAATATTCATATTATCTTGATAAATTCATTATAAGCTTTGAACTCAAAAAAAACCTAAATGTTATGGCCTTTTAGATCCAAACTCGTACACCCGAAACCCTATTTTGAAGTTTTTCTTTAAAACTAAATGTTATAATGTTTTTACATATTGTTATAAATCTATCTAGCATGTTTAACGATTGTTATAATAAACCACTTTTCTAATTATGAAGGAATTTGAATAAAAACCTCACGTTTATGTTTTGAAACCCTATATGAACCCGTTTGCTTCCTTGCTTTAACGAATTGTTATTTTAACTTGTGTTGGTTATAACTTCATTAATTTTAGATTATTATAACTTCTAAATGTCTATTGAAAATGTGTAAACTAAGATTGCATGGCAATTTTGGAACATGTTTTGTAACTTCTTATAATCAATGCAAGGCGGCTATATATGGTAACTTTCGGAAACTTATAATATAAAGGGCTAAAAGTGTTATTTATCCAAAGTTATAACTCTAGGGATCATTTATGTCAACTTTTCAAAGTCCAAGGTTTATTTTGTATATCAATAAAAGTTGAAGGACCAAAGTCGTAAATAGTGCAAACCTTAGGGGTCTACTTGCAATTTTCCAAACCCCAGGCTCTAAAATGTAACATTTTGAAAAAGTATAAAAACGTGTTCAAAACCTCTCAAAACATAACTTTAATTAACGCTCCTCGTGCTTAACATTTCCAGATATTGATTAAAACACTTAAAACCGATCATCCGGAAGCTATATTGTACCACAATACTAGGGAGCTTCATATTAAGAGGTTTCATCTTGGTATTACGTTCTGACTGAGTTGTTGGGTTTACGATTTAAAGGCTGCCTAGATCCTCCAAATGTTATACTGAATGACTTCTGAATTATGATGGCCCGAACGGTGATACAATAATTCTAAACTCTTCAATCAAACTCATAACTCTTAAACCAAAGTTCTAAAGTACAATCTTCCTAAGACTTGACATATTCTACTCAGGTTGTGTGACGTGGCTGTTTACTATCATTTTGCAATATCAACTATCCCCGTTAAGATTGTGATAAGGTCGTCCACTTTCATTTTGGAATATATATTACATCTACCTATTAGGTGAAATTCATAACCTCGCCTTTACTTATTTTACATGTTTTATAAACCCGCGAGGGGGATACATGCTTGTTACAAACTCTTTTACATACTCATTTATCTTATAACAATGTGATTACTTTTCAATGACTTAGTGAAGTTCATAGCCTCGCTTTTCAATCTTTTGAATGTTTTATAAACCCGCGAGGGGGATACATGCTATAAACTATATTCTATTATGATACGTGAATTCATAGCCCCTCTTTTCATGCTTTTATTTAATTTTCTGACATTAGGGGCATTTTGGTAATTTTGCACTTGTTCTAATTTTAGGGTTTTACATGATTACTTTTCAAGGACTTATTGAGTTCATAACCTCAGTTTTAATCTCTTAAATGCTTTCATAAACCCGTAAGGGGGATACATGCTATAAATAACGAATACAAGTGTTTTACCAGACTATATGCTAATCTGATACATCATTACAATCAATGCCTAAGTTATAAATCCTACAAGTCATTAAATTTGACTTTAAGTCGTTAAATTTGACTTCAAGTCGTTAAATTGACTATGGATGTTAATATGTTAGTATTATAAATTCCACTAGTCGTTAAATTTGACTTCAAGTCATTAAATTTGACTTCGAGTCGTTAAATTAACTTTGGATATTAATATGTTGATAATATGAGCTCTTCGAGTCGTTAAATTTGTAACACCCCCAAAAATGTGTCGCAGCGGAAATATGACAGGGGGCGTTACTTCATAATACAATAGCACAAGATACAAGA